>JAZHYW010028590.1:0-70177 GCA_037355805.1 Ixodes ricinus | reverse complement strand
CTGCACGTAATGTTAGCCTCCTTGGGCAGGGGCAAGACTCGCACAGGCGGGGAAGGAGGGTGAGAAAAGAAGAGAAGAGGGGTTGGGGGTGATTTGGTCACCAATCTCTCGATGAGTAGGGTCGAATCAGGAGGCTATTTTTTTATGAGGGAAAGGGGACACTGCAGAACTGTCTTCTGGTATGGAGATCACAAATTAGTCGATGACAGTTGAGACGACAAGGCGTGGCTGGTCTAGGTGGCGGGCCGGTGGGCTAGAGGCGCGTTGCAAGTCCAGTGGCTTGGAGGTACTCAAGAAGAGATTTATAAACAAGTTCTCTTCTTCGTCCACCTCCGGTTGGAAAAGGGATTTCGTTCCTTTGAGTCACAGTTGCGCTGGCGTTTAGAATGGTGGTAAAAAGGACCGTCGAGCATGATCGTAGTCAGAACAATTTAGGAGGACCTGGTCGAGGTCCTCTGGGACATTGCATCTGGCACAGTTGGTTGTACTAGACCTGGACATCTTGTGAAGTGTCGTTGATGTGGAGGCGCAGTTTGCACGAAGGCGATGGAGTAGGTGGAATCTGATCTGGTTAGTTTTGACTCTGGGAGCGATGGAGGAGGATTCCCGCTTGCAGCTTCTGTATGGGGGTGACGCATTCTGGTAATTAATTTGCACAGTCTGCGCGCTTCGCAATAACGTGGGATAAAAAGACTGGATTCTTCTTCCTTGTGTGCCTATGAAGCAAGGGCATCGGCGCGTTCGTTGCCGGGGATACCCATATGTGACGGAATCCATTGAAAAGCCAACTGCCACCCTCGCATGCAAAGTTTTCGGGCCTTGTCGGCCACACATTGGGCCAGAAAAGGACCCTGGTTTAAAGCTTCCAAATCGGACAACGCACTTCGAGAGTCTGAGAGAATGACTGTCTTCCAAGGATTGGGGTTGGGAAGCGCATCCAATGCCGCTGCTAGTGCAGTCAGCTCCGCTGTCGTTGACGTGGTTGCGAAGTTGAGGCGGTGTGATGCTTCGATTCCGGCATCGGGAATGACGAATGCCGCTGTAGATGTTGCAGTTGTGGGAATCGTTAACCCGTCAGTAAACACTTGGAGCCAACCATTGTATGTGCTTGTCAGTTGGTAAGCTACAAGCGACCTTCCGACAGTGGCTGAGATAGAATTCTTCTTCGGGAAATAAGGAAGTGTTTCTTCTACAATGTACGGCGGTTGGGTTATGAAAGGTGCCGGAGGAAGGTAATTGCTATTAGGAGCTCCAATTTGTAAATTAAATTCTTGTACGCATCGACCTATCTGCGAATCCGAACGCTCTTTAATGTTGGACAGCAGTGATGTCGCAGATCGTGCTCCATACATACGAGTGATATGATTCATTGCTCTTATTCTTATGTGCATATCTACTGTTTGATCCTTGGCCTCTACGAGTGTCGCCGTATTGCCCGCGAAGCGTGGCAGTCCAAGGCACTGACGGAGGGCAACGCGGTGAAAACGTTCGAGTGTGGTCATTTGATGAGCCCTGATTGTGATGATAGGAAGGCTGTATAACATTCTTCAGAGGATAACGCCACGATAGAGAATCCGAAGTCCTTGAGGGGGCAGTCCAGATTTCTGGTGATGGAAGTGACGGAGCACAGTTAATAATTTAGTGCACTGCGTTACAAGTCGTTTTATCTCAGGTTTCCAGGTAACGTGGTCATCTATTTCCATCCCCAAGTATCGGTACGTTGAGACTCTCTGGATCGGTATTCCTTTGATGGCTGGCGTATTTGCAACTTGGCGGTATGGATGTCGAGCAGGGCGGTAACAGGAGCTTGTAGCTTGTAGTTAAAGTAAGTCCTAGTTCTTCTAGAGTAGCAGTCGTGCTGTCAAGAACTTTCTGAAGCCTTTTGCCGATGGTCAGTCTGGGTGGACCGACACGCCGAATTGCCACATCATCGGCGTATATCGTCATGTGAGCAGTTGTACTGGACGTTTCTGTGGAGTTTATGCATAGCGGAAGTTCTGCCATGGTAAAGTTAAACAGAAATGGGCTCAGTACACTTCGTTGGGGAAAGCCTTGTGTCACCGACCAACGGTGCTAAGACATTTGCCAACTCTTACTGTTAGGCTGCCGCCAGTGAGGAACGCGGCGATATAGTCCTATGTCCTTCCACCAATTCCGTACCGTGTAAGTTGACGCAGAATAGTTATGGTGTGGCAGGGCATCTAAAGCTTTGCATATGTCCAAAAATATGCAGTAGACTGTTTGGTAAGTTGAACGTGCATTTTCAAGGCTCGAAACGAGATCAGCAATGGCGTCAAAGGTGCACCTCCTTCGCCGGAATCAGCAGAGTTGATCTGGCAGTGCTCCTTTGGATTCAAGCAGCCACGTAAGTCTTGAAAGTACTAGTCTTTCCATTAATTTCCCTACACAACTGGTCAGAGAAATTGGCCGGTAGGACTCAATCCGATCAGCGGGTTTTCCTTGCTTTCTGATGGGAACCACTACAGAGGTGAGCCATGCTGCAGGGAGTTTCGTCGTTCTCCATATGTTGTTAATAGACTCCAGTTAGGCCTCTCTATGCGGGAAAGAAAGATTTCTCAGTGCTTGAAACGTTACGCCGTCCGGTCCCGGAGCGGTTCGACGGCGCGAGCGTCGGAGGGCAACATCAAGTTCAGTAATGGTGAAGTCAGCGTCCATTTCTGAGCAAGGATTTGTTTTCAATGAAACTCGAGGCTTGTCCCTGTATCCCTGTGGTGGCGGGATTGGGGCAGCGAACGCATCAGCAAGAAGCTCAGCGGTTTCTTTAGTAGTGCGGCCTAGGGCTAGCGCTAATCCTGCAACGGGATGCTCGGGTTGCTTTTTATCTTTCAAGACTCCGACGATCCTCCATGCTCTCGAAATACCCGATGGGGAACCGAACGACCCGCATAGTTGGTTACACTGTAGGCGTTGGAGGCGCTTAGTATATCGGCGATATTTGGCATCGATCTTGCGATGTTCAGTCCAATCATCCGGATCATCTGTTTTTCGAGCTCATCGCTGCGCGCGGCGTCGAGCAGCCCTTAGGTTTAGGTACATGAGGTCGGGAACAGGCCGGGTGTATGGTACTCTAATGGTCTTTGTTGACAGCTGAATGGCTCGTGCAATCATGGCTGTGGTGTCTTCTGTCGTGCTGCCAGCTAGAGCAGAGTCCAAATGAGATCGGAATACATCCCAGTTGGTAACTCGAACCTCTTAGTAAGTTTTGTTCGTCTTTTTGGCAAGCTTGCTGGTAATCATGATCGGTATAGGATCACTACCCCAGGAATCGGCTAGCACATTCCAATCTGCCAATATATCCGGGGACAGGAACGTCAGGTCTAATACACTGCGGCCAACTCCACGTCTGATGAACGTTTCCGCACCGTCATTAAGGGCCTCTAAATGAAGTGAAGATGTCATACTATCAAGATTAAATCCTCTTCTTGTATTTTTGCGGTCACCCCATATCTTGTTGTGGGCGTTGAAATCTCCACAGAGTATAAGATGGCCTCTGCTTTTCTGCTTTACATCGGAAAACTCTCCGACTTCCCATTTGCAATTTGGAGGGACATACACTGAAACTACTGTGAAGTCCACATTTTTGTATCTAACAGATACAGCAGCATATTCAGCACTACTCTTTGAAACTGAAGATAGGTCTACTGGCGACTAAGGAAGTTCGGCGCGAACAAAGACTACAGACCGTGGCTTGCAGCCCTTCCTTTTTGTAGAACTGTAATAGGCTACGTAGGGCGACAGGCGGCAGTTGGATGGATCGTTGTTAGGTTTCTGAATCGCCAGTATATCAATCCTAGTGGAGAGTAGATACCTCTGAAGATATGGAAGGCGGGGATTTAGGCTGCAAGCGTTCCACTGTAGTATTCTTCGAATTTCGGGTTTATCGTTTGTACGTTTCTTGAAGTTGTGTCTTCGAGCCGAGGCCATCCGTCACTAGCGGTGGAAGGGTCCTACTTTCAAATAGGATTCCATTGCAAGCAGGGCTTGCACTTCCGGTAGGTTGTCTGAATCAGGGATCGCTTTGATGATGGCCCTTAGCGCAGCAAAAAGCATTGGAATTAGGACGTTACCAAGATCACCAGCCTGCTCTTGTCGTTCGCGCCTTGGAGTTGATGATACCCACGTAGGTTGTCGGATGGTCATCTAAGTGGTAGGAACTGATTTCCGTAGTTGCATTGGTGATGGAATTCCTCTGGCTGTCTCAGGTGTGTCTTCACATGGCCGACGTTCTCTGTGATTTTCTTTCAGTCCATTAGTCGTCTTATTCAATGCGTCACTGTAAGTTGGCTTTTGGGCTCGCCTATCCGTTGGAACCGGGACAGGCAAGGGGACGCGCACAACTTCAGGGCTTAAGGTGGCCGCAAGCCCACAATTTTCCTTGCCATTTAAGACGTCCTGTTTTCGGATAACCGAGACAGTCTTTCTGCATTGACACTCAGAGAAGGTAGCGGCATGCTGGTTACCGCAGTTTGCGCACTTGGGATCTTGCCGATTGGTGCAAGTCTTGTGGCGGTGCGGACCTGCACACACTTTGCAGCGCCGTGGTCCACGGCAGTATTGCGCGATGTGTCCGTACCTTTGGCAATGATAGCACTGCACTGGAAAACCAAAGTACTCGTCAACAGTGTGACTTGTGAAGCCTAAAGAACGCGTGTAGGCATCGGTTGGTCTGGGCGGAAGTGGAGGTGCACGCTTTCAGTCTTGCGGTGTTCCACGTTGCCGTCCTCTTGTCTTCTGTACGAAATTTGCCGTTCAACAGAAATAACTCCAAGATTTTTAAAATATTCTAGTAGTTCTTTGTCGATGTACTCGATCGGTACTCCTTTGACCTTTCCCAAATTCCGGGAGTAGGAGTGGGGTACACTTGTCACCACTTCAATAGAGCAAAGGGTCGATATGGCTAGTAATCTGTTGGCTGCTTGCAGAGATGCAACACTCACGGAAAGGCTCCCGTCTTTGTTCATCCTATGTGAGAGTAGCTTCTCCTGTGCAACATCAATGATCTCTTTGGCCACTTCGTTGGGATTCACCCTCCGCAAGGATGCATTGGAACTGTTGAGTTTGAAAACCACTGGAATGTCCGCAGGGCGGTTTTTCTTGTAGTGGATTGGGGTAAAGGGCCGATTATCTTCGTCGGCTTCCAGAACTTGCATGGGATCATCTGGAGACTCGTCTTCAATGGAATGTAAGACAACACGTTGAACGGAATAGCTAGAGGTCTTGTCATTATCATACTCTTGATATGAGTCTGGTTCCGTACATCGTCTTTTAATGGGAGCTTTCTAGAGGTCACTGGGGATAAGGGTCGACGGTGTAGCGGCGGTACGTTGAGGTGGAGACTTGCCGTGTGACGGTCCAGGATCCCCTCTTTCGGGGGTTTCGGCTGGTGGCGGTTGGTCCATTGCCCAGGTCGTCGGTCCGGTGTTTACAGGGAAAAGGCGACCATGCGCCGCGTCCTGGACCTTGCCGCTTGACGTCAATAAGAAAATCTGGCTGGATAATATCACGAAACTTTGAAAAATCCTATTTTTGCAAAAGAGCAGGAAGAATGGTGTTGATTGCCTGAAAACGTCGTCGTCTACCCCCTCAGCTACCGGCGGGCTCTGCCGGCTCCTTAAAAAGCCATTGCTAAACAGGCCATCCTCTGCCCCACCCGACTTCAAAAAATTCACCGCATCTCCACGTAATGAATGATGTTGATTGGGGCGAAGCTCTGGTGGTGCTTGTCCGCGTAGACGCTGAGCCGCAGCATGCCGAGCCTTTCGTTCGTTTTCATCCATATCAGAAAGAGAATGTGTGGTATGGAACGTGGTTATATACGCATTTGAGCATTTGACTGCAGCGCCCTCTCGTCTATAAACGTTGAGCCGATGCATTGCAAAGTTTAACGCGATTATATACGCATTTGACCGCAACGCCCTCTCCCGTTTTGACGTTGAGCGGCTACATGCAACGTTTCATCCATGACATCTTCAGCTCTTGAAATACTACCACATCTCGGAGCCCCCTACTCGTCCCGCAGTCGTGGCCGAATGGTTAAGGCGATGGACTAGAAATCCATTGGGGTCTCCCCGCACAGGTTCGAATCCTGTCGACTGCGCAAACATACTTTTTTCATCATTTTTTTTAATCTTTGTCTTCATCTTTTTTATCTTTTTTTCATTTCTTTTTGCCCTACACGAGCACGAGAGCACGTGAGTTCACGAGCAGGAGCACGAGCACCGGACGCCGGACATACGGACATGGCTAGCCCCTAAGGAGCTTCGCCCCTAAAAACCTCCGCAATGTTTGCAGCCTACAACAGAACATGTATTACCGGCCCGGTATGAGCTTTGTTTCTTTCCCACGGAATTCATGTGCTTTTGGGGCCGGGAAAATGCGCTGAAACAGAATGCGCCCACAGCACAACAGCAGCGACGGGGCCGATTTTGAGCAACCTTATGGATGAATGGATGGATGGATGTGGCTGAACCCTTTGACTCGGGCGGCGACTCGCGCCCCTTTAGCCAGTGATTTTTTTTCCTTAACATTTATTTGACATAGAGTACTAGAGATTTATACTTAAAAGCTATATGATCCGTATGACGGAGGCGCCTGTATGCAACCGGGTGCCCACACCTTCCGCCCTACGGGTCACCCCGAAGAGAATAATAAAATATTCATCCTTCCCTCGACCTATGCCACCAGTGACATAATCACTCTTTGGTTTTTCTCCACCTTCCCCACGTCTATTTTTCTCTCACTACCCCCTAAATCCCAGTGCGTTTGTTAAATCAGTCGCCTCTTGAGCTACCACAGGGTGAAGCCCCTTGCCGTAAAGTATCAAGTGTACAGCCGTCTCCTCCTACTTTTTACAAGCTCGACACACCCTATCTAATTCCTGGTATCTAGCTCGATATGCGTTAGTCTGCAACACTCCCGCCCTCGCCTTGAACAACAAGGAGCTCCCCCTAGAATTGTTGAAGATGGGCTACTTAATGTCCTGTTACACTGAGGCAACACCACGGCAATACAACACAACACGTTGTCCAACAGTCGGGCAACTTGTTGCTCACTTCCCGTGTTGTCCGACAAACCTGTCACATCGCGGCAACAGCAGCATCACATGGATGACAACGAAAATGTTGCCTCAGTATGACAGCTTTCGGCAACAAAGACAGCAGCAACTTGCGCTGGACAATGTGTGCTGCCCTGATCCCTGGCTGAGCGAATTTCGGGCCGTCAGCACAACACATATAGCTTAGATGGCAGAGCTAGTTCCCTATCACCGTCTTTTTTAAGAGCTTACTCAAATGAAGGCTCGGTAAATGTTATTTGACAATAATTGAGGCTGGCGTGCAGCTAAAATTATTTTATGAATGTTTTTACTGCGTGATTACGGAAAGCGATGGTCGAAGTCGTCCCAGCTTCGGTCGTGAATGTTCCGACTGGTGTTAAAGTTAGAACTGCCGAGAGACCAGTTCACACTGCTAGTGAAATAAAATGGCATGCCTACTCACCCGCTGATGAAGGCATATCCAAGGCCTGGGACTCCGTAGATCATATACACTCATGCCTCGCTAGTATCGACCCCGTTAATAGAGACACCCCGTTATATGGACATCATTTTCGGGGACAAACTGGGAAAATACAAGCATTTTTGTTTGGTTATTGGGATTTATTTTAAACTGCGCTGCCAAGGAACAATCATAATAACGAAACAAAAGTACTCGTATTTTCCCAGTTTGTTTCCGAAAATGGAATCCATATTAACGAGATCCATATTAACGGGACATGACTGTGTGTGATCTATGGAGTCGTGATCTTTGGAGATGTCTAGGAAAGCCAAATATAGTGGTCTCAGTTCTTGGATGGCAATCTCGATGGCCTGCGTAATAACAAATAGGTTGTCCTCCAACTTCCTCTCCTTCCGGAACCCGTTCTGCAGTTCACCGAGGTTCACCTGATTCTCTGCCCAGTGCTGTACGTATACGTTCTCTTAGCACATGTGTGAACATCCGATACACCACCGAGGTCACTGTTATCGGCCGATAGTTTTTCAGGATCAGCCCGTCTCCCTTTCCTTGGTAGGGCATCCTGACACGGGGCTTCTGCCAGTCCTCCGGTATCTCGCCTGTATTTATCGCTTGAGAGAGTCGCTCCTGCAATCGCTCCCTGGACTCCTTCCCCAGTTGTTTTTCTGCAACACTGCTGGGATTCCATCGAGACCCATTGCAGTGTTACCATCTAGGCACTGCATAGCCCTCTTCAGCTCACTCTGCGATATTAGGCGACATTGCCTAACATCCCCAGTTCTATCCTTCTGAAGTTCATTCTTGTCCGCGCCATTGGCTCTGCGAAGGTTTCTGTCATTGCCGCAGTAATGTGTTTGAGGCAGTCCTCTCCAGTCAAGGTTGCTTTAGAGGATTCGTTAGTGTCATAGGAACGGGCTATGCCCATTCGTCCTCCCCTCGAACGCACTGTCAAAACGTTCTAGGGGCATTTCTGCCACTGTCTCGCAGGTCCCCGAGCAGCTGTTTGTCCATAGTTTTCATTTTTCTTTGCACTACCGCCGAAAAAGTCATCTTCCTTTTCCTGTATTCTTCCCATACTTTAAGGACATCTTCCTTCCGTACCTTCATCTTAATTGCCTCACTGTATTTTTTGCATGTTGGTCTCCTCTGGTCTTTTGCCTCTGAGACCTTGCCATCCCACTACCTCTGTCTTCTTCGTTTGTGTCTCTGGTTTTCACTCCTGTTTTCTTGGCTTTTGCAATTTTCCTCGTCATCCAGTTCACAACATGTGTATACCGTCGAATGGGGTCTCCCTCTGCTTCTTCTAATTCCTCTGCCACTCCTGTTGCTTGCCTATGGGTTAGCCATCTAGGCGCCTTTAGCATGCGAGGTTGCGTTGTATTGCTCGACTCAAACTCTAATGTCAGTCTGCAGCGGTCACTTCCAAGACTGATTTTGCCGGTTTCGTTTATTCTCATGTCCGCCAAATTTTCGTATAGCTCTGGAGACACGAAACAATAATACAGGACGTTAGTTGCCGGAGAGCCCATGTAATCTTCCCTTCCATTCCGCTGTTCCATTTACCATCACAAACGTAATTCTCTCTATCCAACTCAGCAGATCCTGGCCGGTTTCGTCTGTCTTCTCATCCAACACCTACATATGAGCATTGAAGTCCCCAAACAGGATTGTGGGTAGGTTCAGTTCCTCGATGTCGTTCTGTACACAGCTTAGTATCGCCTTATTTGTGCCATTCGACCTCTTTCCAGTCCATATGTATATTCCAAGGGCAACGTTTCTCTTCCCTTCCTTGTCATCCAAAGGTGCTCCAAACAAACCCCTTTTGCCTCTCCCATTCTTTTGTAGTTGCTCCACCGAAGTCCACTGCTCCTCCTGGCTCTCCGTTTCTTTTGTTCAGGCCTTCCCATGTGAATTTCTCGTGTGGCGGCGGTTCCTCTTTATTTCTGAAGTGAGTTTCTACCAATTTCACTCCCGCTAGACCCTCTTCGTCTATCATAGCATAAAGCGCCTCTCATTTTTCTGCCCTTCTCCCACCCTCCATGTTCAGGAAAGCCACCTTAATTTGCGTTCTCTTAATTTTTTTGCATCGGTGTCGTCGTCTGCGCTTCTGTGCCCGCTTTTCCCACAGTCGCCCCACCTCCCTACTTATGCTGGATATCCTATGTTGACTGGGGACCCCGGAGGTGTTATTCAACATGTGTCCAACCATCTAGAATAAGTGACGAAATGCAGCCACCTCGCGATGCCCTGGCGCTGGTAGCTTGGGGGCTCGTGGGGAGCCGAGAGGGATGTCAGTATTTTCAAACGCATTCAGCGGTCGCACTCTTGACAACGGGGCTTGGTGCGCGCTGACGAAAGTAGAAAAGTGGAGGCGTACATGAAATGGCGAAACACGAGTATGGCAGCAGCGCTGTCAGATGCAGTAGACGACGAACTGTTTCCTGGTAAAAGAAAGCTGCTTCTTGAATGGGTGGATGCAACACAAAGGACGTGGAATAAAAAATCAGTTGTACGAGGAGTGACTTGAGGACGGCATTGATGAATATCGGAAAGTCCTTCGGGTGCCTCGGACAACATGCCCAACAACGCAAGCCACAACCAGTTAGGGGAACCCAATGCCACCGCCGGTATCTCGCTGAGCAAAATCTGTAAAGTTGTCAAACACTCGAACAAAATACCGCCAATTGCAAAGAGATCCCACGACAATACGGGGATGGTTTTTGCAGCCCGGGCAAAAGCTCCCCCATCCCCCTGCGGTGTTTACGTCAGCGCGGCTCCGCGCAAAAGCATGACGTTGTTACCACGTGATGCGCATCCTGGGGAGTGAAGGAAGGGATTTCTCCCCCGTGTGAATACCTGCTAACGCAGGCCCCTAAAGCTGGGCATGGGCGCCGCCATAACCGACCTTCCGTTTCTGTTTCCTCTTATTCTGTTTACTTCATTTTATCTTTACCATAGCAGGTCAGGTTAATGCCATTTTAGATTCGATTGTGTCCTTCTCCCCAGCATTGGCCTTTGGGGAGGCTTGTCAATGCCCGTTTCAGTGGCTCGGTATCTGGGTGAGACACGAGAAAGTCAGCAATGGCGAATGTGTAAAGCGTCTTATAACGTCTAGTGTACCCTGCGGCAATATAGTCGCGGATGGTTCCAGAGACCTCTAGTGCTATCTTACATAAGAAAGCTGCGTTATCATCGAGGCTACTGTGTGAACGAGCGGCATTTCGGCGGCTGTTCAGCTTCTGCCTTTACTCCCCACTTTGTCGGCAAACAATTGACGAGTCAAAAACGATACTAATATAGTGCTCGGTGAAATAAAATAAAAAGCGCGTATCATCATTTATTCCTCGAACTTAATATCAAACGCCCGAAAACTGATCGCTCAACCTGCCGACCCGGTGGATTCAGCCGCGCTTGATTTTGACCTTTTGCCGAGAAACGCCATGGATGGATGGATGAACGAACTTCATTTTGAGATCTAAAAAAAGTTGGTTCACCATCCATTCATCCTCTGTATTCAGAAAAACCATGTATTGACTCAGCGACAGCTGGTCAAGCGGGGAGTGATGACGAAAATTCAGCAGCCGCTGAAGCCTCGATCTCGACTGAACTTGCTTCAGATAGATAGCACGGCAGGATTTGTATGCCACGCGCTCGCCTGGACTTCTTCGTATCGCCCGTGACTGTAGATCTTCAAGAAGATGTACAGTTTTGACCCGGCGGTTTACACCATTTTGCCCTACGCTGGAGCGCAGGGGATGTTGCGAGCCATTAGAGTAACTCCAATTCAGACTTGGACGTAGTTCAACTACTCTACTCAAACTACTGTAGTTTAACTACTTTTCCGAGTAACTTGGTAACTTTCAATTACAACTTGATTTGGGTAATTAGTAGTTTAATTTAACTACTTTTTTCAAGTAACTTCTACTCAAATTACTCACTACTTTCGAAATCTAGTGCTAATTTTGCTCATCACGAAAGTTTGAGCGCAGAAATGAATAAGACGCCGGCAGATGAAGTGGCACTCCCAAACAAGGGGCCCCCTCACATTCCGTTCCCACGCACTTCTACTCGGCAGCCGTAGAAACTGCATCACAGGCGTCCTTGGGCCAAGGTGGCGACAAGCAGCTAAAGAATAACACCGGCGCGCACGAATGCAGGAAGACATGCTTAACAAGCCTTGGTCGGGTATTGACCTAATCCGGTAATGCACGCAGGCGCCGCGCCTCCGGCTGCAACCGTGAAAGACGGGGACACTCCGAGGGTTGTTGTTGTTTTCATGTTGCCTGCCTTTAGTGAGTTCTGCCTCAAGCGGGTTGGGGGTTCCACGAGAGCTTCCATTGGAATGACCTCGCAGCTGGGCGCGTGTTCCCATGGTCGCCTCGTCGTCAGCGCATACGCCTTTGCAAAGCCTGACGACCCCGCGCACAAACCCTGGCATGGATACTCTGTTCATGGGAGCACGTTCCCGCTTCCAGCTGCAACGGTACGAGCGACGATGCTTGTTCACGTAATCCTTCGCGTCCTTAATTCCGACCTTCTATGCCAGGGTGACCTCCTCTTTGTTAAAAACGATTTACTTGTCAGGCGGGTCAAGCGCGTCAGAATACCGTAGTCGCCGGCGAGGATTGCGAGTTACTCATGGGAGATCCGTTTTTGGACCCGGCGTCAGCGGCGAAGTATACTTTGGTTCATCTTCTGTCAAACCAAAACAATTCTTTTTTTCAGTAGCGTAGCATTAGCACTGCAACGAGACGCGCAGTCGTCCGTCGTGACGCGAGACTTGAACCGACGGTCGGGTGCACTCGCTCAGCTGTCAGAACGTCGTCGGAATAAAGATGGGCCATTCATAACAATCTCAACTTGCCAAAGAAAAAAGAAAACAGGAGGAGAGTTTGTTATAAAAGACCCTCTACCCGAGGCAAACCTCACATGTTGCGTCATGGCACCCTAAGATGCCGACACTCTCAAATTCAACGCTGCCATTCCATCCAGTGCGTCGGTGGAACGCCTGTTTAGCTTGGCTGGGGACGTCTTTAGAAGGAAAAGGGGAAAACTTCCCTATCAAGAGCTTTGAAAGTCAATCGCTTCTGCGAGCGAATAAATCATTTTGGTGAAAATGCAAGCCATAAAATGACTGCATTTATTTTAGGCTCGCAGGGTTTTTCATGGATCAAAACTGCTGTTCATTTTGCTGCTACAAAAATAAAAAAGTAACTTCGAAAGTAACTTCAAAGTAACTCGCTACTTTTTACAGTAGTTAGTAGTTTACTCAATTACTATTACAATTACTATTACAAGTCCGTAATTTCTACTCTACTCCAATTACTTTTGGCGTAGATACTCAGTAACTTAACTTAACTACCTTTTTTGAGTAATTTGTACATGTCTGCTCCAGTGCCCCGTGAGTGTCACGTGACTTTTGGGAGGGTCGCAGCAACGCGCAGGGCACGTTGTCACCTGATACGTTCAAAGCGCAGGGTTGACGATGGTCCGTAGCGTCAGCTGCGGCCAACGTTGAGTGCGGTATATCCTAACGTGAAACGGAGCTTAGTATGTTGCATCAGTACAATCTTAATCTGGGGCCGGCAAACGTCACGGCTATAGACGGCCCGTTCAAGGTTCGATGGCGAACGTCGCAAAAATACAGACGTGCACAAGTTACTCCAGAAAAGTAATTAAGTTACTGAGTATTGGCCTCAAAAGTAATTTGAGTAGAGTAGAAATTACTCAAATGGAAAGTAATTGCGTAAATTACTAACTACCATTACAAAGTACCGAATTACTTTTAAAGTTACTTTTATATTTTTATAGTAACAAGAAAGTGCAGAAATATTTTGATTCGTTTGCAAAATTCTACTAGTCAAATATAAAGCGGCTTGTATTTTCACACAAATGCTTTATTAGCAGGTCCCGCTTCTGCGTGATTAAAGCGCCTCTGACACGCCAAAAAAAAACTTTTTTGTTTCGTTCTTGGCGTTAAAATGCATGGTGTATCAGGACATCACCAAAAAATTGTTTCATTTTAGAGTTGCGTAGCTTTTTTTGTAAAAAATAGAAACGCGAAGCCCAATTCAAAGTGCCCGCCAGTGCCCTGTGACGTAACCATGTACCGCAAGATGTCGGGGTGGTCAGTAGGGAGGCATCGCCGGACGTCACGTGAGTTGTATCACTCCTCGTGCTTGCCACGACCGCGTGTAATATTTTTTGTTAATATTTTTTTGTTATTCTCCGCGCCTCCGTGAACGATCCAAGCAGAAAAGGTTTCTTTTATTTGCTTTTAATCGCTTAATGTTGCTGTAAAAGTAGAAGATGAGTCAGTTAATTGACGTGACCTGCAGCAGCGGCACTCAAGAGGCTTGAATTCAGGCAGCAAGACGCATCGGCTGCATCTGCACCTAGTAAACAAGTTCTACTCATGATCTAGACAAAACACGTACTTTATGCTCGACGTTTACTTGTACTTGGTACACACCAGCTCGTATTCTCTAGACGACAGGCATCTTCAGTCTGGAGATTATTCGATGATTTGACGACCTCGGTGTCTGAACCTTCAGCAATGCGATCGGGCGTGTCGTATGCTAGCAATTCTAATTTCTGCGAGCGTTCTAATTTTTTTTCAAAACTTGATAGCTTATTTTGTGCCCAGTATGGTTTGGTACCATCGGGCTGATGTGCACTCATACACTGGCTTGTACTCGCAACGCCTTCATCATTGACCTCCATCACGTCCTGTAATCACGTCGATCCACTGACTCTTCGTCCTCAACTTTTACAACACGCGAACTAACCAACGGTGCAGCGATAAAAAGCTAGTGGAACTGAAACTTCGTTTTCGACGATCCCTCGTGGAAAAAACCAAAATAAAAAAAAAACTCTTAGGCGCGGTCGCGGAAAGCACGAGGATTGAAACTCACGTGACTTCCGGCGAACACAATTTAGTGACGTAGGTCGATGCCTCCCTTTTGACCGCCCCGACACCTTGCGGTACACTGTTAGGTCACAGGGCACTGGCAGGCACTTTGAATTGGGCTTCGTATATCTATTTTTTATTTAAAACAACTACACCACTGTAAAGTGAAACAATTTTTGGTGATGTACTGATACACCATTTTAAAGCTCAGCATGAAAGCAATTTTTTTTTCTGGCGTGTCAGAGGCTTTTTAAAGGGGCGATGCCACAATGTTTGCACTTGGCGCAAATACCGTGTAGAACGAATCCCTGACGTTAATGACCTATAAAACACGCGTTCGTTTCTTACCACACGCAATGAAAGTCACAGAAAAAAATTAAACAAAAGCGAGTGGCGTTCATCCTCTCAACAATCAGCCAGAACAAGAAGCCACGTGATCTAGAGCTGATTATATGCTGCCAATGTTGATCGTAGCCACGCGCTGGGGCTGGAAAAGCAAAGGACACGCGCTGAGTTCCAGACATTTTTATGGTTCGGCTATTTTCGTCATGGCCACGACTGGACGCGGGCAACTACCAGAATGCTTCTTCAGTTATTGATTATCATGAGCGCCAAACCAAGCACTCAAGCAATGTTCGGGTCCAGTCTATGAGCCGCATTTAAATATCATCAGTGGGCGGCACTGCGACCGCCAAGCTACTAGGGTGCCTCCATCTGCCGGCCGCTTCCGCTGACAGGTGAAGTCACCTGACTTTAACAGGGTGGAGACACCAATGGAGCCAATGGAGCGCCACAATATGGCGCCTGAGGTCAGTATTAGCTCCACATTGGGTGTGGGTCCTTTAGAGTGTGTGTGATAAAGTCTTGGTGCAAAAACGTTGTGTTTAGCGAAAGTTCTGAAAGATAGACGCAATATGACGCCGGTGAGAGCATCGCAAAGTTCGCCACAAAATGGCGCGTGTCTCTACCCTGTCAGTGGAGCGACCGGCAAATGGAGGGACCCTACTAGCTACGTCATCAAGTTTTGCGGAGGAGAGATTGAACGAAAACGTTCGTTTTTGACCTTGAAATTATACCGCAACAAAGGAGTTTCTTGGTCAGTGGCGTTGCGTGCGAGTATACTTGTATACTAGTATGCGAGTACACTAGTGTCAGTGATCTCGTGTACAGTGAAAAACATTCCAAGCGAATATCGTTGCACGACCCCTTTAATCGTCCTCAATGGGGATCGGTGGCCGAGTGGGTAAGCGCACACCAGCTCGGAGCACGTGGAGCGAAAGCTCGCGCTGCAGAACCTAGGGCAGCCTGAGTTCAATCTCCTCCCCTGCCCGTTTCGGTCTGGGTGAGCGTCGTACCGGCGTGCGGCCGTGTATCACTACTGCGTCGAGCACGTTAAAGACCTTGGTTAGCGGTTGTACCGCACTGGCTAAATTGCTCTTCTACAGCTGAGACACCAGACGCCCACTGAGGCATACTAACTTCCGGTTGTATAAATATACACACAACAATTTTGCGTCCTCCTGTATGTTTGACCAAGTATCAATGTGGTGTTTAGAAAAGGTAAAAGTCACTTATGCACTAGTCCAGGTGTGGCCAAGCTGCGGCTCGCGAGCCACACGCGGCTCTTCGCGTGTTAAAGTACGGCTCGCGGCTCCCCCCTCCCGCCCGCCCCCTTCCCCTCCCCGCCTTCCTCCCGCTCACACGAGCACTTCCCGAAAAAGAGAAATGGAACGTGTTTTAAATCGAAAGACAGGTTGCGATTCGGTTGTCTTGTGCTACTGCTACCTTAGGTACAGTTGGACTGCTTTTGACTCGGATAGTTCGAGTTTCGTTTATTGCTCTGGACAAAAGTTTGCCCCCCCCCCCCCCCCTCAGCTGCTCTTGGAAGTTTCGTAGTTTTGTTTCCGGCTCTTAGGCCTGGTCAGCCTGGCCACCCCTGAAATAGTCTATTGGCCATATTGTGTCTGAAAATCATGGTTGCCAGTTATCTTATGCTTTATCTGAAATGACAGGAAACGCTTTTCCGCCCTCCACAAATGTTTAAACATTTCGCGACAGAGCAAAGCAATACTACATGACCTTCCTAACACCGAATCTAATGTTGAGGAAGTCGCACTTTTGAATCATGACGATCGGCAGTTGCGTCTGCTCTGCATACGAGCCAAAATGACGGCGCCCACAACAATGTCGGGGAACGGAGTGCCGATACTCCAAGCGCAGCTCATTTAGTGGCTCTAGCCCTAACAATAGACCAATCTCACCAGCCAGTTTGACTACGCCACCGCAGCCGCAATGCATTGAGGGAACTTTAGTCTTTCTGCACGTGCGAAAACCTCGCTGGAGCTCTGCGCGTGTACAGCACGAGGCGGCACGAGCCCTGTCCTGCACTGCCGTTTTGCTTCTGTGAACTAAAGTTATGGCGGCGTCACGCATGCGACGAACGCTTGGTGAGATCGGTCTATTTAATATTTTGGATGCGACAATATAATCCTGCCTTGAAACACCGGCAAGGTACATCTTCGTCATCTTTCCTCTCTGACACGTGCCAGGCCATACCACCGAATTTGGCGATTCGCCACGCGCAGCGCGGGGCGAATCGCCACGTCGGTAATGACGAGCCCAGCCACCCCAGCACGGAAGCATCGATATGTATACGTCTTTGGCTATCTTCGTGTCACTGGCTCTCTTTATGTGCTTCAAGGGTGAAAGCCTATTGGACCAAGGTCCGGGGCCGCCGTTGGAGCAGATTGCTACGGAGCCCTATGAGATGGATGTGAAGCCAGTGCAGCCGTATCAGGTGCCCGTTTCGTACATGCGAAGTCTGGTGTCCCAGCTGCAGGCAACTCCATCCGACATCAACTTTTTCCTGGAGCTGGGTCGCGAGCCAAACGACTTTCTAGACATCCTAGACAACTACCAACACGGTATCAGTATCGCCATTCAACTAGGAAACACGCTACTGGGCCTGCTTTCCCTTGGCGGTGTCCTCGTCGTTGCCGGTCGATTTGCAGGCTTCTGCGGTGACGATGATGTTCAGGAGGCGTCGCCACTTTACAACGCCTTCTACACAACAACGTTGGGAGTCACGCTGTTCGCTGCTGCCGTAGACGTTCTACTGGCCTTTATGCTCTACCAGAGTAGCAGTGACCTGTCAGCTTCCATCAACGTGCTGCCGTCCGTCAAAGCAATGGCTGTGAACGACTTGGCAGCCTTCGTCAAGAACACAGTGCAACAAAAACTGGTCCTTGCGGAGCGTGAAAAGCGCCATCGACTTGAAGAATTAGAAGAACACTTCCACAGGGGATTCAGTAGCTACCTCAAGGCACGGATACGAAAAGACATGAAGCTTTATGAGGTACCCAGTGTTAGCGATTGTGCCGAAAGCGTTCGCCAGATAGGTATGATGTTCATAAAAGATGGTGCGTCATCTAGCGGACGACAATTATTGATGGCGAGCCAAAATCTTTCTCTCATGCACCATTTTCGTGATGATTTGTGTGATCTCGTGGCACGTAAAGTGGAAGAGTCCACGTCGAGAGAGCGGACTATAGCCATGAAAAGGTTGCAGAGCGACATCCCTGATGCTCGTGTGAAGGCAGACCTAAAAACTACGCTCAATGGCCTTGAAAATGCTGCCCACAGACTGATGAAGTACGGTGCCAAGACCGGCTGGTTTGATCGCTTCAAGTCAACCACTTCCTTCGCTCTACTTCCCGTGTTATTTCTCATGTTACTGGCCGTGTTCATCACTTTCTGCATAGGCGGAATGACGCAGCACAGCTTCACGGTAGGTCCGGAAGAACGTAGCGTGGGCTCGCACATCGCCGGTCAAGCGCTCATCTGCTGTTCGTTCATCCTTTTTTTGTTTTCTCTAGTCGCGCTCTACATGGCCGTCGGACTATTCCCTTATGGGGCTGTGGGTGAGTGTTACGTGTGCCAATCATACCGCCAAGGAAGTTTTAAGATGCTAAATCTGATCATGGTACGTTTGTGGCCTCTCAACGAGCGAGCAGCCATGTTCCAAGGCATCCACCCGAGTGAAGTACTGAGTAAGTGCGGTCGTGGAGATACTTCACTGGCTGACCTCAGAGTTCCCTACGAGGTACAACAAGACTCTGACATCCACGACTCCGCTCTCAGCACGCCTAACCCTTTTGCGAAGGCCACGACTACGCGTCTGGAAGCTGAGCAGCGAGCGCCCGTTCTTTTGGTCAATGACAAGCAGGTGTCCACACTGAGAGTTCCAGATATAAGCTTGCCTATTGTTATACGGTCACTAAGCACTGGAATTTCAAAGGAACAAACACTCAGCAATAGAACACGTCAAAAGACAATCGCCTTTCTCCGGAAGTGGGACAATCTAGATCTGACTGAAACGTCTGATCGCATTGCTGCGTCTAGCTACCAACGTTTTCTGCTCACCATGGTAGGAAAGTACTACTACGATTACGTGAATAGCCCAGAAATTAGCGGCCACATTGGAAATTGTGGGCCCGTCTTCACCGTAGCAGATAAGACCATGGGTGCCGTCTGTGGTGGCTTTGTAGATTCGCTTTCAGCTTATGTGTTCCTCCTGGTCATGGTAGCAGTTGTGTCTATCTTCCTGGTTGTCATGGCCGCCAAATCAGCCAAAAACTTTAGGAAAGGAAAAAGGAGAGTGAGAAGAAGAAGGAAGAAAAAGAAAGGCAAAAAGAAGAAAAAGAAGAAAGGCAGCAGTGGCACGGAAAAATCTTCGCCTTCCAAGACCCCTGCCAGTGCACCTGCTACGCCTGTCACACCTCCCTCGGCTAGCTCCGCCAGGCTCTCCAAGGCCTCGGAAGACGCCGTTGTTCGCATCACCACCATCCGGTCGGGCGACAGTCCCACGGGCTCCATCGACCGCTCAGACATTCTCGAAATCCGTATCCCTACCCCGCCGGCTCCCGAGCCGCCGCCGCCACCCAGGACCCCGACGCACACCGTGGAGACGGTGCACATCAAGATCCCGCCTCCAGCGCAGCCACCGCCGCCAGTAGCGGCGCCACCACGCCAAAAAGTCTCGACCATAGAGATTCACCTGCCGTCCCAGTACCTGAGTCAGGCGCAGGTGCCACCACCGCCTCCGAGAAGACCGGCTGAACGTACGGTATCACTCATCATCGGCGGGACGGAGGGCATTCCCGTGGCCCGGCGGTCCTCGGGTAACACGACAATGGTGCACGTCGACCAGGCGTCCCAGAAGCGGATAACGCACCACCGCCTGAACCCGGCCTCGTGGCTCTGGTCCCTGTGGTATCCGTTCTGGGGCGGCGGCGTCCACGAAAACGCCGTGCGTGTCTCTAGCTCGATTGAACTTTCTCCAGTGACGGCCATACCGTCCATGACGCACTTGCGTAGAGTCCGGTCTGGACCCATTTTGTATGCGGATGTTGCACCTGACTATGCATGCGGGTCTTGCACCTGACCCTCTGCCCTGCAGCGCATTCTTGCTACCCCTACGCGTGCGCGTCGTCTATGTGACGCGAATATTTTGATTCAGTCCAAGATACTGCGTTGACCAGTGGAGTCACTTTAATGAGTCGCACCGACCGAGGACCGCCGTTGCCGTCAGTGTCGCTTGCTCTGCTGTCGCCCTGGTTCCGAGCTCGCCTTCGGGGAATCTGGGCACAGACAAGAGGACATTGTTTTACTAAAGCGCCACGGGAAGCCCAGAGTAAAGCGAACGCGTCAATTGAGCCCTAAACTGGCAACCGCTGAATAGCCTTGTGTCTTTCAGGTCGCCCTGTGGAGACACGATACTGAGGGAAACAATAAAGGCCGCTGCTTAGTGCATTCGTGAAAAATATACCTTGTTCGTACTTGAATGTGTGCTCTCAATGCAGGATGCGACATATGCATAAAAAGAACAAAGATGCCAATATTGCTTACCGATGTTAAATTATACAGACCTGCAATTGTGGAGGTTTATCTTGCCCTGTTTCAATCTGTTATTGAATAGATGACAGAGAGACACTGAAGACAAAAAGAGAAATCGAACCAGAAGGGAAACATCGGCGAAGAGTAAATCCCAGTCTATGAACTCTGACAAAATCTAGAAGCTTAAGCTTTGGCGGTTTTAAAGCATAAAGTCCCGTTCGCACAGTGCCGCTTGCTTATGAAAAGGCCCGTTCACACAGGAGCGTTTGCTTACGTTTTCTTACGTTACAAGTTGGAAACATCCGTGCCTCAAATCACGACCTTCCCTATACTTTCGACAACGTTACCCTGAGCGCGCCTACGGGGAGCGCTGTCCCCTGATGCAGCCTAGAGTTCCTGTATAGGCTACCTACGGGAGGGAGCCTATACAGGAAGTCTAATGCGGCCGATATAGTTTCGCTCCGTCCCACTAGATGGCACCATTACTCAGCTGTTCAAGGCGTGCTAGAAATGCTTGGGGTAATAGGCATGTGCGCGCCCGGTGGCACATTAGCAAACGATAGGCGATGCGCGGCAACGCCGCTCGCACCGGATCGGCTGCTCCTCGAGAAGGACACTGTGTTCTCACACACAGCAACTAGCGGTTTCTGCGCCGGCCGGCAGTGAGCGCGTTGCGCGTGTATCACTTGGCGCGTTTTAACCTATCCCTCCCCTCCCCCCCCCCCCCCCTTCGCGGCAACGTTGCACGTGCATCACTGGGGCCTGTGAATGAGCCGGCGCAAACTTTCGCCATGCAGCGGCGTGAACGGGGAAGCGGGGGTGGGGGGAGGGGGGAGGCTGGAACGCGCTTCAGTGATACACGCGCAACGCGCTCACGGCCGACCGGCGCAGCAACCGCTCGTTGCTATGTATGACAACACAGCGTTCTCCTCGAGGAGCAGCCAATCCGGCGCGAGCGGCGTTGCCATGCCGCGCATCGCCTACAAATTCGCCGCCCGGCGCGCACATGCCCATTACCCCAAGCATTTCTAGCACGCCTTGAACAGACGAGTAATGGCGCCATCTAACGGGATGGTGATGTCTCGTAACACGCTGGAAAGACATTCGCTTAATGATCTAAGTGGTTTGGGTTCGATTCCCGTCTGGCGCAAACGCTTTCTTACTACGGTAACCCCCCCCCCCCCCCCACCCAGTCAAAACCAGTCAGTGTTGAGCCTCGCGGCCACGCTTTAATCCAGGCTTCACCTTTATCCAGGCTTCACGAAATGCCATACACCTCGCCAAATAACGTTTCACGTTGAAAACAAGGCTTAAATTAGACGTGCACACGCCACATCAACGCGCTGAAACGGGGCTGTACATGTTTGCTTGCCTGCATGGTCAGCCCAACACCGTTGCAGCGGTTTCCAGGAATCGCATTATGGTCGGCATGCTCACTACTACTGTGGTCACTAGCAGCTTTTAAGAAACGCGGGGCATGGCGAGTCCCGACCATCTATCGCAGCCAATCAGGGTGCGGCATCAGACCATAAGAACGCCGCAGAACGAATCGCAGAGCGTGGACAGCAGAAGCAACGCCTTTCTTCAGCTCTGGGTGGCTACAGGTGCGTCCAAAATTTCTGGACGCCAACTAGTTCCACCCAAAGTAAGACATAAGATAGTTATGCACATTGTTCGTGATATAAATATTTTTTTAATTACTTTTGGATACCTTAACAATGGACGTAATTCGCTTCCACGTTAAAACATTTGTCATATCGTTGGCTCAAGTTCTTTGGATACCCTCCTATTAGATGCTTGCAGCCTCAGTCTTGAACCAACATCTTTGCTTTACCCGCCGAGAAAACAGTTTGTGCTGTTAAGGTCTTTTGTAACGATGTCGCGAAGAAAGTATTTCAAAACTTTAGTGAACGGAAGTTGGAAAGCGTCGGTTCTCCAGAATGCTGTAATTGCTACTTTCGAGAGTCTTCCATGGCCAGGAAAAAGCCAACTTCTTCCCTATGGAACATGAACGCTCTGTCGCCCTCCAAGAAACATTCCAACGAGATTCCAAATCTGCACCACACCTTCACCAAACCTTTTTATGGATATTTCGTGATCCACAGGGTCTGACATCTGTCACATTAAAAAGTCTTATGAGGGACTGGACTTGGAAGTCGCCGGGTCGTTCTATCGACTTAAACATGATTAATGCAAAGCACGAACCACAAAAATGATCAGTCACAAAATGGCGTTAGGGCGTGACTCTAAGTGAGAACACAACTGCGCTCGCGCAACTGAAAAGTGAACACTCTCGCTGGATGCATGTGCGGAAGCAACTTTCTTTCTGGATGGGCGTACAACGCGCGTTTATAGACGTTTTCTGTTTCCTTTCATTCTCAGTCACGTGGGTTTCGTATCTGGTAAGCGGGACGAAAAAATAATAAAACGTTTCAACCTGGAACATGCGAAAAAATATAGGTGAGGCAAAACAAGAATGTGTGACAATCACGCATTTTTCGAAAACACCTTCCAGCGGCGTGGAGAGATCAAAACTATGTTTTACCGCATACAAGAAGTGACGGCATTCAAGATGGCTGCGCCTTTGTGGAAAATGTGCATAGACAGAAACACGAAAATGTGACTGTAGTTAGCGATTTGGCTTGTTCAAACATTTGTATCGGTGGCGTTCAAAGCAACCAAACACGGCAGTACACCGGAACAGCCGTAAGTCACGATTGCTGCAAGAAGCTACTTATTGAATTGTTTGCCACGTTGGGTTTTTCCGGTGGTGACTATATTATTACTATAGTTTCAGGGTTGATTCACACTAAAATCACTGGACCCTGATAAAATAGCGCGAAACTCCCTGTATGGTCGCCATTTTGGTTTATGGAATGAGCAGTTTCTCATTGACCTCTTCATTCTTGGTAAGCCGATCTATATTCGCTGGTGAAGGGTACACTCAAAGAAATGCCCGCGCCTCTGCTTACCCGCAAAACCCTCAAAGAGCCAATCTCTGTGATTCTAGGAAACCAGCTCAGCGAATGATGCGGCGGAACATCCGTTTAGACTTAAGAATGAAGTCTGCGCTGTAGCATTACGCAATGCAAAGCGTCATTCTTGCATTGCTTTATGCCACAGCGCAGACTTAATTTTGAGGTCTAAATATATGTTCCGCCTCATCATTCGCTGAGCTGATTTCATAGATCGCAGAGATTGGCTTTTGGAGTGTTTTTCGGCTAAATAGACGAGGAGTCGTTTTTTAGAGTGTAGTTTTATAGAGACGTATCTTGTTCACCGAAATTTCGCTATCCATACATCGGCGAAACAGGCGTACATAACATACGTAACCGTCACAATCTCATGTGGCGGTTACCGCCTCACTGAAAAACAGTTTGGCGTGATGAAATCTTAGTCGCGCCTGTTTTAGCGCTTGGCAGAGGGCGTCAGCGGCCCGGTGTTACCTAAATGAACGGCAGCGACGTAGCGACGTATTTCGGTTAATTACTCGCGACGTAGTCGCGAGTGATTAACCAAATCACCCGTTTCAAATTTCCTTTTCCTTCGTTGTTTTCACAATCAACTCACTCTATCACTAAAATAATTTTCAATAGCAGGAACATTTTTTTTGTTTTTGGCTACGAATGTAAGTTACTGTAAAAGTTTGTGAATTAAAACCTAGATGTGGAGTGGCATTAAGCTTTTTGTGCGAAGAGAATCAATCATCGTATATTTGCGTTCAATTTTGTACGTATACGCCGAGGACGGACATCAGTAGCATAGACAAATTCCATTAGAATGCCGGGTACTGTTGTTTTCTTTTTCTTTTTTTTTTTTGCTCAGTGCAGGTAGTTTTGACATGCATAAAATAAACGCTTTATTATTAGTCACAATTTTTGTAGTAAGCTGTAAGCTTCTTGATGGTGTTTCCTGGTCGTAATTATTATCAATAGAGAGGCTCATCTACGAGTATATAGATTCGAGACCACATGACTAAATTGCCAATTCGCCGAGCGGGCGGGGTCATTCTTTTAATGTGACTTGTATTTCTTCCGTGTTTCACTCTAAGGTAGAGCGCTCGTGTCTGATACAATCACGATTAAGAAAACAAAAGCAAGACAATAGAAGTCATAATTTAGGCTATAGTCACAATGAAACAATTCAAATACAGATCTGTATTTGAATTGTTTCATTGTGACAAAAAACAGGAAACCTAACCGATATTTCACATGCATGACTGAACCGGAACCAAAGCGGAACGATATACAACGCTGTTGAACCCGAACCAAAACCGAACCGGTATAATGGCCGGTTCGACAACCTGTATATAAGGTTTTGATTATGAGGCCTGAAGTATTTCAAGAGGAGCTTCGCCCTTTTGAAACCTAAGCCATCACCGAGTTGAAAGGCTGGCTCTATAGCACATCCTGCTCTCGCTTTGTAACATTTTAATAGAACTTTCGCTAAATTACCCAAGCATAAAAGAGAATCTTGGTAATGTAAATACACGCGCTGCACGTGCTCGCCAATTTCCTATAGAAAAAGTTCAAAATAAACCAAATAAAGCGTCCGTGGAACACGCGTGCGAAGTGCTATTTGTTTTATATATTTTTGCTTTGGAATATCTGAAGACGCCAGCACGCCTTGCACGTGTACCTACTTAACCAGCATTCTTTTTGATGCTTGGGTAATTCGGCAAAAGGTCTATTGGAATGTGTGAACGCTTACGCAAACAAATGAATAATAAAATGAGTGAGACTGTTCGCTTTGACTTCTGGCAGTTTGCTGGTCTATAGCTCACAACGACCGGCGAACCGCTGACCTGCCGGCCATTGTGCTGCTAGCACTGGCTGTGGGTAAAGTAGCTGATGACCTGTCAAAGGCGAAAACACCGACATAATCGAACGCAGTCAGCAGCAGCGCACGCAGCAATGGGGACCTTTAGCGCTATATGCTAACGCCCGGACAAGTTTCCCCAGAAGTCACTTAGAAGACAAAGCCTGAGCGTCATCGTTAGTTGGTCGTACCCCAAGCGGCAAACACGTGAAGCTCGGCAGACGCGTGCGTCTTTGCATCTCCACGTGCTAACTTGGCGCTCGTCATGAAACACTGCAAGACGCGCTCGCGGAGACGCGGACTCGACCTAGGCGGCGTGGATGCCCCAGGCCTTGTCTTCTAGGTGCTATCGCATCGGCCCATCTCTACCGGCGAGGACTGTCATAAAGAGGCCTCCACTATAGGTGATCCTTGGGCAGGTTTAACTGCCGACAGTGTCCAAGGGCCTGAAAAGGGATCGGCACCACAGCGGCTCCTCGGCACTCGGCGGAAGGAACAGATCCCGCATACTCACGGACGCACTGCGCCCGGCACTTGGCCTCTGTGTCGAACCGGTTGTCGTTGCCACCGCAGCCCCCGTAGACGAAGAGTCGGCACTTGTTGAGTTTGCTGTCGTAGAACCACTTGGTGGAGGCCTCCTCGCAGTCTCCGGCGTCCTTCTTCATGTCGCACGCCTTGTTGTGCGCCGCATGACCTGCGTTGCCCCGAGACAGCAGAGAGCACTCTCACAACCGCCGAACTGGGCCAAGTCGGCAAGAGTGCGGCCGGAGCGTGCCTCGCATAACTCGGAACCAGGTTCAAGGAGCGCGAGGGCTTGCAGGGCGACCGGCCACGCTTCGCCTGCCTCCCCCGCGCATTTCGCCCGCCCGGGCAAATAGCCTTGAATCGCGCAAGGAGAACGGGTCGCCTGGCCTTCGCCCACTATCTGGCCGGTATCTGTTGTGCACCCATCGCGCGTATCTGTGGGACAGCGAGGACGTCGGCAACCGGAGCGGCGACCGGCCCAGCGGTCACCACCTTGCTGGTGGGGAAGAGGCACCGCGCTGACGTGCCCACCATTTCGATGCCCCGTGGCCTAGATAGGGAGCGGGAAAAGAAAAGAAAATCCTCCTGGCGCGAAGCCCGATTGGTCCGCGCCCTTGTCGCGAAATATTAAGGACTGCTCTTCGCGGAATGGGAATCGTCTCTCGTTCGCCTCTCTGCCTTGCATCTGCCGAAGGAAATGGGCCGCGTGTAAATTCGCGCGCCAAGCCCACGCCATCGGAATTGGCTGTGGAGCTGCGGGGATGTCGACACACGTGTGCTGCATTCTGCTCACGTCTGGATAACCCCCTGCTTTACCCACGGCGATCAGCATTTACTGCGCATGACACTAGCGGCGACATCCGGTGCGACAGAATACTCTTCCAAGCTTGCGGAAGAAAGGACTGGCGGAAGGTATTCACGGAAACCATTGAGATCTTCCGCACTACAAGATTGTGCCGGTTGTACAAGTTTATTTTCTTTTTACTCCCATCGGCGTACTGCGGCAATAAGCCCTTGGCCTTATAGACCTATTGCAAAATTGCCCAAGCATCAAGTAGCATGCAGGGAACGTAGTTACACGCGGGGCGCTCGCTCGCCTTACCAGTATTAAAGATTTTAAAGAAATCACAACAAAAAGGCGTTTGTGGACGCACGTGCGAATAACCACTTGTTTTAAATTTTCGCTTAAACAAAAATACTGCCAACGCCAGATAGGGGAAACACGTGTAACCACGTCCGCTGCATGCTTCTTGATGCTTGGGTAATTTAACAATAGGTCTATTACGAAGCACAAAGGAAAATACTGGAAACGCACGCGCTGCACGAACTGGGCAGTAATAAATTATTTTAGATTGTGATTTTGCTAATCGCATATCATGTACTGGGTTACAAGAAACCTAGTACCTTAGGGTAGCAGGCTAATGCTTTACGGTGCAAAATTCTTAAAACATAGCATACAATTTCTTATCTCCTTTCCTTCGGAAGCTCTCCACCTTTTCACTGTGAGATATCAGCGGTACCCAAGCACGTCAGGAGAACCCAGCTCACGGTTCGGACAGGAGCACTACGTCACTCGGACGTATGCGCTGGTCAAAAATCAATCCGTCGACGAATATATGGATTCGCGTTCGTGGCCTATGGGTGCCTTGATGGCATTTATCGTCACTTGCGAATGACAAGTTCCATGGTGTGCTTAAAAAAATCACGGTGCAAGCATGGAGTCATCGCATTCCAGAACCAACACCGTCAAAATTGACACACTGAAATTGCCCTTATTTACGTCGATGAAGGCAAAATAAAGCCTGGTTCAGACAGTTGCGTTTGACTGCGTTTGACTGCGTTTGACTGCGTTGCGGCTGCGAGAAACCAGGACATCCCTGCTGCTTATATCGCGTGCCAAGATGATTCCTTGATTTGGATTCCACGCTTCATACGAAGCACAGATATGCCGGTGACTCGCCTTCAGTTCTCGACGCAACGCAGTCAAACGCACTCAAACGCAAAGTGTCTGAACCGGCCTTTAGTAAAACTGACCAGTCGTGGAAGGCTGGGAGGGCTGTCGCTGTAGCTCTACATTTATCGACTATTGCATTGGACGCCAGGAACACGGACGGTTAACCCCACAGACCCCAGACGGCTGGGAGAACTTCAGGTTCCGATAAAATACTACGTCACGACCACGTGATTTCGCTTTTTAGGTTGAGGAGCAAAGTTAAGGAGGAAGAAGTTGAAAATAATTTTCCTGGTCCCTTTAACAAAATAAAAGATCCGAACATTAAAAAAAAAATGAACAACGCACGGGCCAAGGTCCATTTTTTTAAACAGTTATTGTTGTAGATGCCAAAACGCGCAGTGCCTGTAACTGCACCCGTGGCATTCTCACTGCTATTTGAGTACTTTAGTAAAACGGTCTACTTTTTCTTTTTATTCGAAGCCTCTGCAACGCAAAGAAGGCGCGTCCTTACTGTATAAGCTAGCATACAATGAGCGATAACGAAAGGGCTTTTGGCAACCACTCATTGCATAGTTGGATATGAAGTCACGAAACACATTCGTTTTGTTGCAATTTTTACGTCAACGGGATACAGACGGCTTCATGCCTCAATGCCTCGGCACCATAACTGATTCACATTTTTCACAATGCACATATTTCGATAGTCGTTATTAGACTGCGGCGTATGTACCGTCTTCATGGACAGCGTAAGCCTCGTTACTGCAGGTAGTAAGTACCAGGCTGTATAAACCATTAACGGGGCTTCTAGCCGGTGCCATCTTCAGTGTTCGTGCGTATGGCGCATGCTTTGCTTGCTTCCCAAAGCGACGAACGTGCGCGTGCTGGGCTGGCATTTTGTAAGCATTAGGACGGTGTATGGGGAGCGGGTGATTCAGCGGCCGTGCTCGGAGAGTTTCTGGGCAATGCAGTGAAACCTATGCTGGACGCTCGTGAACTCGCGCACTTTGAGCACCAATCAAAGCTGCGCACGCGCGGACTGCATCTCTTCGAAAATTTCATAAAATGAAACTATAGGTTTTGTTGGCACAGCAGTTTATCTGCGGAAAAGAAAAGTGATAATAGAGGTGAGCTGACCGAAGTTTACAACGACATTAAATAACCTCAGACTGGGGTCAAGAAACGTAGGTCATTTAAAATTGGAAGGGGAAGACAAAAGAAGATAGACAGACAACATCTTAATACTTTGTGTTTAATAACCCTGGTTTGTATCTGGGTTTAGGCCTGTCTTTATTTATTTTATTTTTATTATATTGAGCATAATTAAAGGCCGATTTTATATAATTATTTACGACGCTATGCCGCAATTTATGTGGCATCGTCGCTTCTCCAGCATGTTGAAGTTGAGAAATAAAGTATCTAAAAAAGGAGACAGTGGTGAATAACATCGAAAGCGAGCGTACATTGGGCAAAAACAAAAATTTGCACTTGATTGTTTGCGTTTTTGTAACCAAACAGGCAGTCCTACCTTGACGGTGCACGCATGCGTATCAACTTTGCCGAGTTCCTATACATTTTGTTTTCTTCGTTAAAGAAATTCATAGCACTATTCAGTTTTTTTTTCGTTAAATTCCACGATCCGTATAGTTCCTCCGCATAAGCAATCTGGGCTTGGGCGCAACCGCTCGTCTGAGGAATCTCAAGCGGTTCCGCCTTTCCCGTCACGTCAAAATGCGCCTTTCATCCTTTCCGGCGTCCTTCTACAACGTCCGACGCGGTCGTTAAGTTATTTTGTGTGTTTTTAAGCAGCGGGAGGTTAGTCAACTTCGTGGACGTCTGTTTTCACCGCTAGAGAGTGCGGTACCACTGCTAGCCGGTGGTCTTTATCGTACATTACCAAATAGTGATACATGAGCACACGCCGGATCAAAACGGGCAGGGGTGAGGATTCAACCCAGGATCCCTGAATTATGCAGCGCGAGATTTCGCTCCACGTGCCCCGAGCAGCGGTACGTTAACACAGGGCATCCGATTCCCCCGACGAAGTCGTTTGTGCTGTAACTCAAACCTGAATCTTTCGACAATCAAAGACTTGCATTCTTAACCACTGCTTTTTCTGAAAACTCCGACCTCAGACAACACTTGTGGCCTAGAACAACCTTCTCTAAAATTGTACAGAGGGACTTTTACGAGGGTGCATCGCTGGCTATAGTATATCTTTATGTGCGTAATTAAGACGCATATTATAACAGAGCCCACTGAACTCACCGATTGTCTCACTTTTTAAGAAATATAATGTTCCGGACAGAAGGCCCGTGCTCACAGCGCCGTCTGTTTTTTATTTGTTCCCAGAAAGAAGCACGCGTGGGACTGCCGTTTACCATAACGTTGAAATTCCGTCAGCGCGCACGAACTATGGCGCGGACGGAATCACAAGTGAAGTTGCCCATACCTTTCACTGCCTCGCATAAATGTCAAGAATATTTTATTCTTTCACTGCGCCATTGATGTTGAACCTTATGGACATATGTCCCCCTTCCATTCACGTGGTTTAAATCAGGCATGTATGTAAGCCGTTACAAGCAACGAAATTACTTGTAATCCCTTACATTTATCAGTAATTTTGTGAGGGAATATTACACATTTTAGAAGGCAATTGTAAAGTAATTTTCTTACTTTTTACGTAAGGGAATGATTGCAATCCGCTGCCTTTTTGTTTTCATTCATTGAAGAAAAAGGCGGGAACTTTGATTAGTGGAAAAAGAAAATCGTAAAAACTATTTAATTTTTTTTTTCGTGTGTGTAAGGGTATAAGCACTACCGGAATACACTGTCGCCTGTATTTACAAAACGCAATGCCTGATATTCTTCAGATGCTCAAAGCTTTTCTTCACGTCACCTAAAACCTTGACCCAAATCTTTTTTTTTTTTTCGTGGTTTGGTTGTTTGCAATTAGTAACTCGTCAGCTTGCTCGTCCACAGCGATTGGGGGAAGCACACTGATGCAAAGAACCAGAATCTCCATGCAAACAATATTAAAGCAATCCCCGCGTTTAAAATGTTTCTTTCCCACGAAGAATTAAAAAAACAAAAGGTCAAAAAGCACACGAGCTCGTGTAGCGGATCTGCGTGCGCCTTTTCTTTTAGTCCATTAACCCTTTCTCTACCTCCTTCTGGTCGACAGAGAGAGAGAGAGAGAGAGAGATGACTTCTTTGTACCAAGCCGTAGTCAGGTCACAGAGAGCGTCTCAATGGGCCCACCGGATCTAGCTGACGGTTTGGGTGTCGAACGCGTGGGAGAGGCCTTTCGAGGGCGTTGTTTTCTAGCCACCCAATCTAGACCCAGTCGCGTATCCATGTGGCAGCACCTGTTTAGGAAAACGAGGATTGAAAAAAATGTTCAGCGCGGCGAATGACATCTTCACATAGAAATGAGGCAATATGTCCGATGAGATTTTCTGAGAGCCAGATGTCGTTCAAAGTCACAAAAGTGTGAGTGGCGGAAAACAATAAACGCTTCCATAACAATTGTGTCTTGTTTCTTACCCTAGGACAGTAGGGTTGAAAGCAGATGTTGGCGTTATCGAAAAAAAGTGACGAGATACGTTACTGGTTACCTGCAAATAAAAGGAAGGCGTTACTGACCTACGTTACCTCAAAATAAAAGGAAGGCGTTACCGTTACCGACAAAAAGTAACGCACGTTACTTTTGCGTTACTTTCCTAAATTATTAATTGACACGTAATACAGTTTTGACGACGCAGGTATGCATATGCGCCATATTTCAAGAAAACTTATGTTCACGCAAAAACTGAATTACTTGATTTTTTTCACGGTTTTATCTAAATAGTCTCAACGAAAACGCAAAGAAAACGCAAAAAATTCCCGAAATTCACATTGCTTGGCGCCTAAAACACACACACAAAAAAAAATTTAAAGTGTAATTTTTTTTAAGTTTTGGCAAAAAGAAGTAACGAGTAACGTAACTACGTTGCCCGTTACTTGAAATCAGTAACGTAAGCACGTTACCCGTTACTGTTTTGAAAACGTAACGAGTATGTTACTACGTTACCGAAAAAGTATACCGGTAGCGCCGTTACTTGTAACGCCTTACCACCTACGCCGTTTGAAAGAAACGCCGCGAAAGTAACGCATCATTTTTTTAGGTAACGGCCACTTACTTTTATGGAAGTCTAATTGTACCTGTAATTAGTTACAATTTAATCAAATGTAATTCCTTACTTTTTTTAGTAAGTGCACAAGTAACGTTTAAAAAAAGACTTCAAAAATCCTCTTCAACGGGGTCCTTCTTAATCGAGCAAAAGTACTCCTTATATATTATCCTATACAATCGATCGCTTGTCAGCCCTTCAGCTTTTAATGGCCCCTTCTGCCCTCGCCCTCTCCCCCCCCTCCCTAGAAATATTTAAGTGAAGAACACTATTTTATGTAGGGGTTCATCATTTCGTCGTGTATGATTGATGGTAGGCCTATATACGACATACTTTGTCATGTCAAATCGTTTCTTCAAGTTACCAAAATGAAGCTCACACTACAATTTTAACGTCTACAGATTATGGACGCCTCTAATCTGGTCTTGAAGGATAGTTTTTTGAGACAGACAAAAAGAATACAACGTCCAGGAGCGTTTAAGATCTCCCATCACCGTTGAAGCAATATGTCACGTGCCTGTCGCAAGTAATACGCCGGTAATGTTCAGGAAGGTCACGTGACTTGTAAACATCGCGCGTCGTCAAACACAAAATTCGCAAACTATCCTCTTCACATTTTTTTTTAAATTTTACCACGATGCAATTTTTATTGCTGCAGGTTGCGTGTATAATACGTTTCCAAAAGAGCTACAGCCCATTAAAAACGCGGCACTAACGACGACACGAAACATAGTGAAAAATCCACGCAAGCTTCCGGCAACCTGGCGCGCGTCCTCATAAGATATCACATTGTTTGGCGAGACTTTGCACTACGTCGACCAACGCTCGTGTGCCAGATCAACGATCCCAAATGGGCAAAATACAAAGCGGTGTCGTGAAGTGTACTCGCCTATTTGGAGCGCACTGAATATTAACTCTTTTCCCTAGTGTCAAATATAAAAATAAAAAAACTCATTCAACAAAAAAAAGAAAAGACTCGTTGTGAATTGCAAAGATTCCCTCAAAAGAATTCTGTGCAGCGTTCTGGAATGCGCGACGGAATCCGCTTGGCTTTAGAGGGCACTTTCCTTCTGCGACTGCTCCGCTAAACGAAGCAATCTTCCTACCTGCTCTCGCACCTGTGCCTTTGATAGCGCATGCAAACAGCATTTAAGATGTCCATTGGTATGTTCGCATAGATAAGCAGAGCTGGAAGTTTTCCAAGGCCACGTGCACATGCGTACACAGCCACATTCAAGCATGAGGTGCTACGCACAACACTGTAATGTGATTACAATCTAATGCCTATAGCTTCGCCTCTCAATCAGTCAGTCCTCACAGAGCGCAATGCCGAACCACTAACACAGCCACCAGTGTTTCATCGCAACAGAACATCCCTTCACCTAGTGGCCTAAACGTGAAGCTCTGAAAGGTTGTCGGAATAAAGGTTTCCAATGAAGTTGCTATTAGCTCTTGATATTTTCAAAACTGCTGAGGCAGGTAGTCTGCGCTATGCCTTCTGCGTGCCTCTTTCGACTCGAACCGTTCGAGGATGAAATAAGCGCTTTTCAGCGCCTCTTTTGTGTTTCCTGGCTTCTGAGGATCGCCTGATTTTCGTTTCATACCGCAGTGTTTTCGCGAATGCCTCCCTGTTTCCGCGTCAGAAGCTACCCAATGAGACGCGCGTGCGAAGTTGCGAACCAGGCCTGGAAGAAGGACGAGTAACGAAATATTCAAGACGGCACACAGGTATAACGATTTAAAGCGTTACAGAGCAAGGTATACTCAGAACAAAAACAACAACTCTTTAGGACGATGGTAGACCCTGAAAATCTGGAGCGTCGACTTTTCCCCAAAGCACTTGAGAGGGCCAATCGCTGCAGTCAGACGGAGGGAGACGGGCAAATGACGACGCTTCGTATATGTTTAAAGGGGTACAGAAACGAAATGACGTGAACGTGAGTTCTCTCTACCCCTCGCTTCAAAGTCGGCCAGCGACAAAGCGCAATGCGTATCGCCCTCGTGACGTCAATAGTTCATGCACGGCCAAGGGTACTGTAGTTGCGAGCATTGCCGCTTCGTGGCGTAAACGCATGACAATCTCGCCGAGTTGTAATATCCGAGTACTGTACGCCCTATGGTCTATCTTGCCCGTAACGTCATTCGCAGCCATGCCGGTATTTTAAGTGCCCCGAGAGTTCGGTTCACCATGTTATAGTTTCACACCGCAGAAGTAGTAGCTCGAGGGAACCAGTGGAATTAACCGTCAGTACCCAGCAATGGCGATACCCGCAAGCTATGTATATAAGGCATTCACTGGGTGCCATATTTGAGCGCGCTATTCACGGCGCATCGGGGAGCGGGAGTGATATGGTTGGTTTGGCAGAGGTCCCTGCATCCTCAATTCTAGCTCCTACCTAACGTGTGCAAAGAACGGCGATCTTGAGGGCGTGGAATGCGCGTTGCGGAAGCACCTTGGAAGCTTTAACGTATAAAACGTAGTAAACGCGTTAGCGTTCTCCACCGAGTCACATTCAGGACGAAGTAACTCCACGAGCGAGCCATAGTGCCGCGATCTGGCGCTGCTATTTATAAACTCATGATTGGGGGGGGGGGCATTTTAACGCAGCTTCACAAACCGCCACCAGACGCAATTTTAAAATGTGTTGATTCGTTTAAAAGAAAAATGAATTCCTCTGTTGGCGACTTAGATACACTAGTCTAGGCTGGTGTTTCTGGGCTGCCGGCGCAACATGGACCACATCTAAACAAAGAAATAAGTGCAAACATTTCGTTTCCGCACCCTTTTAAGACCTCAAAAACAGTCTGTGATTTAACAGGGAGCCTGTCAATTAGCTCTCCCAACTCCTTTGCGCATAAAGTAAAACGCTCCAGATTTATTAGAGTGCATCGTTTGTGCCGCCAACACCGCAGCATGTACATGTTTAATTTAAAATAAAAAACAGATGAAAGCGTTGACAACGAGATTGATCATGCGCTGAAAGAAGTCAGATAGCGTGCTTTACTCTAAAACCACAAAACAACTAAGGCCCAAGAGGGTCTGCAGGAAGATATGCTTTCTGAAGAACATTCCCTGACACAGAAATCCGCTTTTTTATTTATTCCCATAGCAAAAAAACACGCAAGAACTTTGTGTCTCGTGCGTTTGTTTTAAAACGCACCCATCACACTTTGGAAACCTACTTTGTAGTCACTCGCAACTCAAATGTATTCGACGGCAAACAAAGCATGAACGTAATATGTGTGACAGAGAATACCCTAAGAGATCCAATTACATCTGCTTCAAGTGCATTTACACCACATGACGACTGGGAATGGCATTCACGCCAAATCGCACTTACTCCGGGAATTCGGGAAACGCCTCAGCTAGCATCAGATAGAAAATGATGTAGTTGAATAAAAAGTGTTTTCCCACGCCAATATCCGCATATAGCAACATAGCTGTGATAAGTTAGTTTAGAATTCCACATACGCAGATTCCACGCTGGTGGAATTTAACGAAATAGTAAACACGGGGGCGTATACGACGAAGCATTGTCCTGTTCGTTCCTGTGTTTATTCGTCCAGAAACGTATAACTGCGATTTCTTTGCTGCTACATGATGCAAAGCGAATGTTTAGCCAATTTCACGTGAGTTTTTAGACAACGAAAGATTCCTCGGCCTTTGAGGAACGGAGACACTGGCTCACGCTGCGGGTGAGAGCGTGAACAATACGTGCCTGCAATTCCTATGCTGCCCCATGCACGTGGTGCGTGTACGACCGCATACCGGTACGATACTCCCGCAGATCGAAACGAGCAGGCACGGAGACAGAACCTAGGTTTTCTGGGTCCTATTATTTGCTGTGGCGCTAACGATCGTGTCTACGTTTTCGTCATTTCATTTGCTGGGTAGTGTCCAGCAAGCCTCCTTTGGATTTGACAGACCGTATTTGTACTACGTTTTGAATGGTTTAATATTTTTATTATCGCTATCATTATTATTATTATTATTATTTACTGAGAAATTCTTAAACGGCTTTTCCCTTTCAAGGCAATTTTTGTTACTCTTTGTCGACTACTTTCTGTGCTGCAATTATCAGGCAGATGCAATTCATACCATCTAAATGCAGTTTGGAAATAGCGTTGAGGAGAAGTGGTTTGATATACCATTTGGAATGCTTGTGAAACGGGAGAATAAAGCTTCGCTAAAAATCTTATGGCAAGGCAACCTGCAAATAAGAAAATTTCGAATGAACTTTGTTCTTCTTCTTAATTACGAAAAAAAAAGTATCCTTTTTTTTTCTTTTTTGCTAATAGTGGTGTGAACGCAGCGCAAATTCCTCGATACTAAACTGGCATCTGAGAGGTCGATTTTCCTAAAGCTGAAACACTTTCCAAGAATATGAGCACGTATCAGTACCAAGCCAATATTAAACCGAACTTTAAGCACACTGACAGCATATACTGAAAACCCAACCATATGGCCACAAAATCTAACCTGAAAACCAAGTTTTAACTGTTTACACGCCTCAGTCAGCCCTCAACAGAACTGCCAGTTTTATCTCCACACCGCACAGAAACGCTTTCTTCCCTGATGGCGGCCTAGCGTTGATGATGACTGACAACGAGGTGTTGCGACGCTTCTCAAATTGCGCATCGTTGCCATGGGCTGCTCGGACGGTACACAATGCAGGATGTATCGGAGTCCAGGACTCCCAATATTCGCAACTAGGACGTCACCGAAAACCGCGAGAACGGACCTTGCAGACTCCCGCTTCAAAGCTGTTCCCTTGAAGAAAAAACAAAAAAAACACCATCGCAGTTATTAAGCAATCTATTAACATAGCTTAACCCTCCCCTCCCCATCACTCAACCTTGGCTTCGATGGAAACGGATGTCTGCGTTGGGAGCATTGTTAGACGCAAGATCCTAATCTTCGGAAGTAAATCATCTTTCCGAGCAGTAGCACAAGTTGGTTCTCGTGCTTTTGTCACAATTACACATAGAGGTATTATTTCGTAGGTACACGACAACGCTTCGGAAGGCGCGGTTAACGAGCACACTGCATTGGCTGATACTTCTTTCACACAACGAAAAACACGCAGTCGCGTGCACAGCACCTCACAGAAAAACTAGGAGGCTGTAAAACAGATCGCAAACATATTTCACGGTAGCCATTAATAGATCGAAGAGACACATTCAGTGAAACTCCCAAATGAAGAATTCTTTTCGACTCGTGCGACAATGAACGTCTTGCTGCAATCGTCAATCAACGATTTCGCCGCATTCATCGCATGCACTATGATGTCAACTCCCCACACGCACGAAAGTAGCGGGGACTCGCACAAGGAACGCCAAAGTGAGTCTGAAGGTAGCCTTAGAGCGGCAGTCGACACTATACGACGATCAGACCTAAATCAGAAGCTCTTGCAAAACGTCGGGTGCCATGAGAAACGTCCCAGGAGATTTATGCACGTGCCGTGCTAGGAACGGTGCACAAGAGTATCCTGGAGATATCTTGGAGGGCCTCGACAACGTCCTCCGTGACGAGTTGCATGGCACATCTAGGGCTGTCGGCTGCGTGCGCGCTAGTACACAAGTAAGTTGGAAAGGCCTGACCGAGACAGGTAGTCTGCCGGAGGAGAATTCGAACTCCTCGCTTTGGAACAGATATGTACCCTTCAACCGCGTACGATTGCGCCGTTGAACGCAGTCAAGCACATGCAAAGCAAGGAGCGAACGCCCATGGCATTCGCTAAACAGTCAGGACGACAGAGATAAAAGACAGTCGCAGCAGGACCCGAGCGTCGAAGGCTCGGGACCTGCAGCGGCCCCAGCTGCCTTCCGACGGGTCGCACCACCGAGCCCGACCGAACACGTAAAGCGAGCAGCGCGGCGCCTCGCCACCAACGGAGCGGGGGCCGACCGCATCGCTCCGCGAGACGTGGCCCGTGACCCGATTCGGGGGCGCCTTGCGAGCGTCTGGGACGGTGCTCGCCTCGCTCAAAATGGGCTGTCGAGTGTGCAGCGCGACAGGACACACGCGGTGACAAAGTCGGCTACAAAAAGGCAGCTACTCACACACGAGTGAAAGGGAGATGAGAACCAGGAGCAGGCAGAGGAGGGACCTCATGGCGGGAGCGCAACGGGCACGATGTGAGCCCTCTCCTGGGCGGCTCGTTTAAATACGGCTTCAACCGGTTGCACGCAGGTCACCTGACAGGCGGCAGAGGCTCCGGCAAAGTGGAACAGCTCACGGGAACCCGGAAACAATCAGCGCCGCCCTTCACACGCGCTTCGCGCTGGCCCACTGCAGTGAGTGACATGCGGCTCGCGCCGCGGTATGGGCTCCGCATTTGGCCCCTCTGGGTCAGGGGAACCTCGGCAAATCTCCTTTTTTTTTTTCTTTTTTTTTTCGAGGTCCCGGGAAAGGGGAGGGTTATTTCGTGCAGTCTTGATGCGTTTCCGATACTCGTCCCGCGCAGAAGCAAAGAGCGGCGTTGGTCGAAATACTGTGTTTCAACGTAGCTTGACCAACAGCAAAAGCGTCGAGCCCGGAGCGTCGAAGCGAAGGTCGTGGCAACAATTTTTTCCGCGGAGAGCTCCAGCGAGGCGCCGTCACGTACCTTTTGTAACATTCTTATTCACTTGCTCGTTGCTGTCTCCCTTCGTCAAGTTGGAATGAAACGGAGCATTGGAAATATTATTTGAACGCCCTAAGGGCAAATATCAATATATCATGCAGTCGAAACCCATTTGTTGGGACTAACGGGTCCCCAAGACCAATCGACGGTAAATACGTATCGGCCACATTTTGTTGCAAGATTTCTAGTGAACTGAAACAAACGAATACTTACAAATAAGAATAAGAAAAACAAGCGAGCTGTTGACTGATCACCCTGAAAAAAAAACAATTCTTAGACTGAAGGACACACAAAAGGAAACAAACGAACACGCACAAAAACACGAGTCGTTACTAACGGTGGCATGATAAATTGCGATAGAATTCATTTTTTTTCTTTATTACCAGATTTTTTCACACACAAACACACATATTTACATTACACACATGGTTACAGGACAGGTATATACAAATGAGGAAGAAGTATGAAATCGTCATCCGTTCAATGGCTGACGTTGACTCCTCAAAATTCTTTTAACATTTCGAGCTCATGAGACCTCACGACGCAACTCACTGTGAATAGGATGACGCAAATTTTAAGTAAACACTTTAATTTATGAATGGTTTACGACGCGATCGTTGACGTCAGCGCTACTGCACCGCGCCACTTCAAAATTGAGTGATTGCTTCGTCTCTGTCTAATCGTTTAATCTTCTCCTCTGTATAATCGTTTGGTGTTCAAGCTGTTTCCCCACCATCACTGCAGCCTCGTTTGTGTGCCTTGTCCTGTCCTTCTGTAATTGTTTAATGTTTAAGCTGTTTCAGCACCATCATTGACCATGTGCCAACTAGCTCAACTAAGGCCGATAATTGCATCCGTAGCTTGGGCGCAAATGTGAATGTGTGTGTCTGCCGGTCCGTGCATGCACGGCGCGGGTTTATCTGCTTGCTAGGACGACGTCGAGGACGACGCCCCAGAGGACGACGTCAAACACGGCGTCTAATACGACCTCTAGGACGACCTCAAAGACATTGTCTAGGACGACGTCGAGGACGACGTCAAAGACGACGTCTAGAACAACCTCTAGGACGACCTCAAGGACAATCTCAAGGACGACCTCTGGGACTACCTCAAGAACGACCTCTCGACCGACCTCCAGGACGACGTCCGCATACGCGCGCCGCGCATACGCATGGCGCATTCGAGGCCAGAGAGCGTATCGCTGAAACCGGGTAAAGTAGTTAAAGAATGTTATCACATTAAAACGCGGCGTCATCGTCGCTGAACTCCGATTGGCGCGTTCCCTAAACCTCGGCCCCAACTTTGTGTTTCAAGAGTCCAGGGACTCTGCCCGTTTTGCTGGCTCTCAGGTGCCTGTGAAAACAATTTTAACCGGAACCAAGCACGGGGACGTGGTCTAGCACCGAAGCCGCTTCCATAGTCGGTGACAAGTTAAAAGTTCCGGGGAAAATCCTCCCACCCCTTTCTACTTCAGCACAGCGAACACTGCAGTAGAGATCGCCTTCTCTCCAGCGTTCGCTCTGCTGACGTGAAAAGAGGCGGGAGGAGCATTCTCTGAACTCTTAACCCTCGACGATGTACACTTGCGACTTCCCAGCAGAGGACGTTCCGGCGCTCAGACGCCGCCTTTTGTGTTCCTCCTGCATGCGCCCTTCGTGGCTCTCCTTCCGAGTCTCACCTCGACGGGGACGTCCACCCCCGCGCACAAGGAGACTCCGTCGAGCAACCCAAACGGGTTCGGAGAGTGCGTCGCGCGAGGGCAATCCCGTCCCCTGTGCTCCTTGTGAGCGGGACCAACGCAAAGAAAGAAAAAGGAGCCAATCGATCATTGTTAGTGCACGTAACCGAATTACTCGCGCAAGCACGGGATATACGAGGGGTGGTTAATAATTAAGTTTCGCCTCCTGATAGACCTTTGCAAGTGTGATCCCGGGTTAACCTCGAACCGCGCGCCGAGGTGAGGCGGACATTCGCTGCTTGTCGTACAATGTTGCCAAGCGTCTCTTGCCATAATGTAATATAGTGTAACGTAAAGAGTGGTCACTCCCACAGGCCCCAGCGGCTCACTTGAACTTTCAGCGCACCTTGTGAAATTGGTCTCGGCTTCCTGTTTAGGCACTTCCGTTCACTACATGGCTCGATTCATAGATGGCTGCTATCTGAATAGGTGGACAACTAATGCCATTTTGTTCGTATCATGCGGTAGCCTGCGCCAACTAGTCTGCCATGACTAACTATAGTTTTGAATTTAGGAAGAAACGATTGCTTAAAGGCATGCGTAAATTCTAAATTCTAGAGCAGATCATGCACAATATGCAATATAAAATTAAAATCGCTGCACTCAACAGTGGGAAAATAGGAGACAACCGAACAAGAGAGCTGAGTAATGCACAAATATTTATTGTGACTAGAAAGACAACCATAACAAAAATGACAGTTCTGCAGGCGTTCGTAGAAGTGTGTACTCCATTTCACCGCAAGGATTGAGCAAAGGAGGAGCAACTACAGCGAGCTCGACGCTTCAAACGTTCAAAGACCTGTAATGCACGCAGGCTAGTGAGGGGAAAGCGTCGTTCAAGACAACACAATCGCGTTTGTAGCGTCAGCTCGCTTGAGTTTACGAGAAACAGAAAATAGCTCTTCGGAGACGCAGCTGACGCTCAGGAGACGCTTGAAACATGCTCCAGGGCCGGCTTGCTAGAAACGGCGTCTCAGCTGAGACTGGGTTACTGGGTGAAAGAAAGCACTGCAAAGGCTGGGGCGAGCGAGCGTTTTGAGACGCGGTTTATGTCTCGCTCAGCTTGGACGCTGGCTTTGGCAGTGCTTTCTTCCACCCAGTCTCAGATGAGACGCCGTTTCTAGGAAGCCGACCCTGGTGTTGCGCTTTAACCGCCTAACCTTTGCCACAAAGAAAGAATGTCGAGAGATCCACACGACGACAGCAACGGCGCACGCCTCATCCGCCCCCGCCCCCTTGGCTGCCCTTATCGCGCAGTCGTTGTAATATTTTTGAAAACGTTCGAAGCTACTGATAATTTTACAAACATGTAATTAGAGTAAAACTATTTCTTAATGGTACAAATATGACGAATGTATAAATAATTAGGCAACTCTGCGCCAGCTGGCGGGTGTTGTGAATCCTAACAGCTGGGCCGCTATAGGCCTTTAGTGTGCCAAACTTTATGTACCACTATATTACTCTATGCTCTAGCTGAATCATACACCACTGAGCACAGAAAAGAGACTAAAGTTTTTTTTTTTTTTTTTCTAAAACGTACAGGTGCTGCATTTGACCGCGAAAGAGCACAAGCAATTAAATGAAATACCTAAACCAGTAACAAATGGGAAACATTAGATAAATATCCAAAGTCTCAAAGGGCTCATATCAGAAAGCGCCAGAAGCCGCATGGCCATTGCATCAACGATAGTGGCAGCCTGCGGCAGCTCTGGCTTGCACGACGTGCTGGAACAGGGGCTGCGATAGTTATAATTTCAGCTACAAATTTTAAAAGGGCGATGCAACAAATTTGAGTACTTTGCGTAAATACCGCTTAGAACGAATCCCTGATGTTAATGACCTATGCAACACGCGTTCGTTTTTCACCACAGCCACTAGAAGTCGCAGAGAAATACTGAAGAAAAACGAGCAGCGTTCACCCCGTCAATCTCGCATGCCAGAACAATCGGCCACGTGATCCGGTACCGATTATATGCCTTCAATCGTTGATCATAGCCACGCGCTAGGGTTGCTAAGGCACAGGACACGCGCTGAGTTCCAGACATTGTTATGGTTCAGCTATTGTCGTCATTGCAGCGACTTGACAAGGGCCACTACCCGAATGCTTGTCGAGTTATTGATTATCACGAACCCAGATCGAGTGATCGCCGCAATGCTCGAGTCCAGTCTATGAGCCGCATTCAAATCTTGTCACGGGGCATAGCACGGGAGATACTCCGATCCTCCAGCTATACGTTATCGAGTTTTGCGAAGGAGCGATCGAAAGAAAACGCCTCGCTTTGTCCTTGAAATGACACCGCAAAAAGGTCAGTGGTCAGTGGCGTTGAGCGCGAGTGTACTTGGGCCCAATAGTGCCAGTAAGCTCGTGCAAAGGAGAAAACATTTCAAGCGAATGTCGTTGCACGGCTCCTTTAAACATGCCCCTCCTACAATATTTGATGCTACGATTCTGCGTGGAATCTGGGTTCCGGAACGATTCTGCTTTCCGAAACAGTAAGTGCGTCGCTAACGCTGACCGTTGGCGATGCAGCAGACGCCGCCTCTTTGGCCTCGCGGCTCCCAATGACGTGCCCTAGCGCACCCGAAGTGGTGGAAACGTTACGCGCCGCCAGCATCGCTCAAAATTGCAGAGCACAGGAGCATTTCTTTGCAAACGTGTGTAGGTTGTAGCCTTTTTCATTCGGTTATGGAATTGAAAGATGTTACATTCAATTGAAACTTTGAAATCTCCTCTTTCCAGGAGCACATAACTTTTGAATGCAATGCCCACCAGCAGCGATGCACTTCCGCTACCGGTGCACTAGCCTCTGCATGCCGTCGTATAGAAGATTGAAGGCGGCTGTTGACGACACTAACGGCACACGTGCATCGGTAACCTCGTCGTCAGACGAAAACCGCGTACCCTTCAGATGCTCCATCATCTTGGAGACCAGACAGAAGTCTGATGGCGCGAGTTCAGGCTGTAAGGTGGGGAGGCAAAACATCTTGGAACTGCAGCTCCTCCAGCGCGGGGTTGGTGTGGTCAACAGCTGCCCTCATTCTTCTACGACCGCATGTAGAGACTAGCACTGGTCACGGTGCGGTCTCTACATGGTCTCTACAAGCTACGTGCTGCTGGGAAACAGGATATTCCAAACTTTAATTGGAATCAGACATCATTCAATTCCATCAGTGAATAAAAATGTAACACAGCCCAGGAGCCAGAACTTATTGACCATCCCTCGTACAAACCAGAGTTGGTTCCAAAAGTGCCGGGAGACACAGCTGCGTTAATTGCCGTTGCAGCACATTTAGATTAGAAGTAGGAATTTTCATGTAGAGTTAGTTTCTAAACAACGCATATAGCTTTTGAGAATGTGCGTTTATCTTGTGGCAGGAAAGAAAACGGAGGTGTCTCTAATTTCAAAAAGGCCATGCAATGATAATCGTTTGGAATGTATTTTCCTTACTCGAGCTTACTCAGCACTAGTGGGACCCGGGGCGCTCGCACACAACGCCACTGATCAAGAAACTCTTTGGTGGAATGTAATTTCAAGGACAAAAGCGAGCGTTTTCTTTCAATCTCTCCTTCGCAAAACTTGATGACGTAACTGGGGATCGCAGTACCCCCAGTGACGATATTTGAATGCGGCTCATAGTTTGAACCCGAGCATTGTGTGAGCATTCGACTTCGGCTCGTGATAATCAATAGCTCGACAGGCATTCCGGTAGTGGCCCGTGTCCCATCGCTGCAATGACGACAATAGCCGAACCATAACAATGTCTGGAACTCAGTGCGTGTCCTGTGCTTAGCCAACCCGAGCGCGTGGCTATGATCAACATTGGCGGCATATTATCGACTCCAGATCACGCAGCTGCTTGTTCTGACTGCAAGTTGATGGGGTGAACGCTGCTCCTTCTTCGTCAATTATTTCTGCGACTTTAATTGCGTGTAGTGAAAAGGAACGTGTGTTTAATATGTCATTAACGTTAAGGATCTGTTCTAAGCTGTATTTGCGGAAGTACAAACATTTTTGTATCGCTCCTTTAAGGATGAACGATGCCCCATAGAAGTTTCCGTTTTGGAAGTAAACTTCAAAACACCGATATAGGTGTAATCGGCAATTTATCCAATGTCTATAGCTCACACCTTTTGATAGGTGTTGTTACACCTTTTGATAGGTATTGTTCCGCGTCACGAAGTTACGTTGTTTAGCTTATTTATAAGGCCCTACATTTATTTTTTGTAGAAACGTTTTAGGAAGCTAATATTTTATATTGTTAGAGAGCGCTCTAGCGATAGAAGTAACATGCAGAAGAGTTATATGCCGCTGAACTCACTACAAAAATGTTCGTGCCTGCTTTCCAAAAAAAGAAAAAAGGTTGATACAATAGTGAATTGTATGGCTCTATAAAAAAAAAGTAACAACATTCAAAGCATCATATATACTAATAATTTCACTTTCCTTAAAACAAAATAAAAACTGTTTCGTCGAAGTGTTTGTTTTGTCAGTCAAGTGTGCCCAGATATTTGGGCAGGACCCAAGATTATTTGGTCCCGTAAATTTTCCACAGTACATGTGTAGGCACAGTGTAGCACTGCACAGAAAAGTTGAAGAGGCCACGAAATAAATTTTGGCTGGGATAAATTGGATCTTATTAATCGCATATCAGTTTAGTGCGCTAAACTAAAACTTGTGCACAAGCGTAGAAAGTCTAAAAAGCGTTCTCTTCGGTACGAAAATCTGAAAATAGAGCCAACTATTTCGTATTTCCATTCTTTCGAAAGCTCTCCGCCTTCTCACTGTAATGCATCCGCGGTGCCCAAGCGCGTCAGCCGAACCCAGAGCACGCATTGGACGCGAGCATTGCGTAGCTCGGACGTATGAGCTCGTCAATCCGTCGACGAACATTTGAAGTTGCGTTCGTGGCCATTGAGTGCCGTGACGACACTTATCATCGCCTGAGAATGACGAAGTTCCACGGAGTGCTTATACGCCAAAAAAATGCCTGCGCGTTACTTAGCCACGCCAAACAACATCAAATAGCCAATCTTCAGGATCTACGAAATCAGCTCAGCGATTGATGAGGCGGAACACCTATTTAGTCACGCAAAATTAAGCTCTGCGCTGTTGCATTATGCAATGCAAACATAGCATGGCGCTTTGCCTTGCGTAAAGCTACAGCGCAGACTTCATTTGTAGGTCTAAACGGATGTTCCGCCTCATCATTTTCTGAGCTGATTTCGTAGATCGCAGAGATTGGCTCTTTGAGTGTTTTGCGGGTAAGCAGACGCGCAGGCATTTCTGAGAGTGTAAAAAGCACGGTGGCGAGCTTGAAGTCATCGCTTCCTGTGCCCAAGTACGTTACGATGACGTGATTTCTCGTTTCGCTTTTGGAGTTGAAGATTAAAGCTAAGGAGAAAAAAAATTTGAAAAATCATTTCATTACCTCTTTAAAGAGGTACTCGCATTCAGCAAACAAACTAATATATTCTACCCAAACATCGCAACTAGCTTTGGTTCCTCAATAAAAAGAGATTTTCATGATCCGTTTGGCAAACTCAACAATAAAAAACCACGCTAAATTTAGAAGAGACACGGATGACACTGTAATGCAGTTGATTGCTTTATTAGTCCATAAACACTATATGTCAATAAAATAATCGAGAGTACGCTATTTTTCCTTCGACATATTATTAGCGCCGAAATGTCTTTGATTGTGCCTCTTATGGCCTCCGTTCATGACGTCATGACCAGGATTTGCCTCGCTATGACATCACGAGTTACAACCTTGGCTAGTTACTATCGTTTGCCAACTACTTTCGATGGTGTATGTAAAAAAGCACAATGAAAGCTTGGAGCCATCGCACTCTAAAAATAACACCATGAAAGTTGACAATCTGACATCGTTCTTATTTCCATGGATGAAAGCAGACTTATTCAAGATAAAGACATCATAATAAACGGTTGGGCAACCAACGAACGCCGACCAAACGACGCTTTTGGTCGCCCATGTTAGTACACTCTACCCATGTCACCATTAGCTCCTCGCGTCTTTTTCTTCTAGAGACGTTCCCGCTCTTTGTCACTCTCCACTTTTTTTCTAACCACAGTCTCGGCTGCTTACACAAAATGATTAACTACCCCCTGCTCGCCTTCACACTCCTGTCCTTTTGTTAGACAATATCTGTTCAATAAAGATGTCTCCTGCTTCATCGTGATACGGTGTGGGAATACACATCCGAGTGGTCTGTTACTGCTAATTCTAGGTGTGCTGTCATACCATCCCGACGTTATCCGCATGTTTTGCACATAGTTCTGTTGGGGGGTTGTGTTCATGTTTGTACAGCCTAGAACTTGATCTGCTCTCAACGGGCGACTAGTCTCCCAACAGCAGATGAGAAATTCAGCCAGTTCAGTGTAACCGCTAGCCGGGGGTCTTTAACATGCACCACGCAGTAATGATACACGACCGCACGCCGGTACGATGCTCATCCAGTTCGAAACGGGCAGCTAGATGGGGATTGAGCCCAGTATCCTGGGTTCTGCAGCGCGAGCTTTCGCTCTACGTGCTCCGAGCTGGTGTGCGCTAGCCCACTCGGCCACCTATCCCCCAATAGTTCTGTTCTGCAGTAGCGGACTACTTAGCGGAGGCCATGGCTTCCGCCAATTAGACGTCAATACGTCACTTACGTGACCTTTTAAAATGTACATGTAAATGTCCAACCAAGCCCTCCAGCAGTTCTATCCACCTGTTCGACAGCCGCCATGGCTGGATTGATGGATGGATGCCAACGGCTGTACCCTTTATATGGGGCGGTAGCTTGCGTTACCTATAGCCTAGAAATTGAGAACCAAAAGTATGATTTTTTTCCGGAATGAATTCATGAGATACTAAACGGTGCTCTTGAGGCGGGTGATGACGGGGAGTGAAATAACACCTCCAAGCTCCGCAAGAAATGGGATGACGCCAGGAAAGAAGAAGGATCCCAACTTTGATTCCTGGCCTCCGGTATGCAAGCACTGCAAGGAAACGATCGCACCCAACCTTAAATCTTCTTCTGTGGGAGTGCAAGCACTTCGCGACGGAACGAAGAGAAGCACTAGCCACAACTTGAAACGAACCCAGAAACCTCAAGGAGTCGATTAAGCCGGAGGGCGAGGAAAATTCCAGATTAAAACTTTTGGAACTCGGCACTGTGTTACTCGGATAGCACCGGCGCCGGTCGATCCTTCGTAATCCCTCCTCCGAAAAGGGCCCTGCCATAGTGCAACCGCCCTTCATAATTTTTATGGATAAATAAGCGTTTTTGTCACTCACTCACTCCTTCGGCAATTTGCTTTACCCTCTGCAATTTCGTAACTACCACCAGGCGGTGTGGGGGATATCACCAGGATGACCTTTGGGGAATCGGGCAAAGAAAAAACGGAAAACTTCACCCCCGTCTCTTCCCCCGGCGAGGAAGAGGCGGGGGTGTCTTCTTGTTGATAGCGATAGCCAGGGGAGTCTCCGCAGTTTAGAGTTCCAAACCGTAACTATGAAAAAATGGTAGCCACTTCTAGTTTTGCACATAATCCTCCCCTTTTTGTTTGTTGAATCAGCCGATTAGCACCCCCCCCCCTCGTCTTCCCCAACGATCCTAAAACATGTCTTATACAGAGAGCCCAGTATGACACCGGCCTTGATTTCAATACTTTTGCCGGTAAAACCTAAAAAGAAAAAAGTGTTTTCAGATGGAAACATTATCTCCTCATGTACAATATTTTCGTAGCGCCTTTTCCGAAGCCGCCAGAAGGTGTAACAACGCCCTCTCATACGCTCAGTAAGTGCATCAAAAACGTTATACCTATTGTAAAAAAAAAAAAAAAAAGTCACCGAAGACATTTGAAGACTGCCTGCAGGAATGCGAAAGCATTATAGTCCCGTGGGTGAAATGTTTTCGAGTAATGTTTCTACACGTATTAAAGTTGTGTGTGTGTGTGTGTGTGTGTGTGTGTGTGTGTGTGCGTGCGTGTGCGTGTGTGTGTGTGTGTGTGTGTGTGTGTGTGTGCGTGTGCGTGTGCGTGTGCGTGTGTGTGTGTGTGTGTCTGTGCGTCTCTGTCTGTCTGTGTGTGTTTCCCGTTGCTTGAGCTGTCGTCCGGCGGTGACATTACGCTCCCCACTGCGCAGGCGCGGCGCCCTTGCCGGCTCCCAACGTGGTAGAGGGGCTTAGAGCGATAAACTGGTATCCCGTTCACCAGGCAGAAGTGACCCCCACTTGGCTGCCGCCATGTTGTGCAATTTTGACCACTAGACAGGTGACCATACCAAATCCTGAGGCTTTACGCAAAACTGAGCCCAGATTTGTATTCCGATTTCTTTAAAAAACATGATAAACTATTTTTCAGTACTGTTAGCCCCAGAGATCAGTGTCTAGCTCCGATAAAAACCAAAAATACAGCACCGCGGCTGAGGGTACCTAGCGGAGCCATTGCGAAGCTGCCCGAGTTATTTTACAGCGGAGCTGTTAAGAGCTAGTTTCCCCAGGAGCGTGTCCGTCAGCAAACAAATGATGACTGCAGAACTCAGGGCAGCTACCACCATCTATGAGCGATGGCGGCAAAGAGACAATCGGCTTGCCGGTTGTCTGGTTGCCGCCGTCGCCTCGTCGGATGGCGGCAATCTTCCAGCTTTTCCACTCTGGCTAGCCGACTTTGCGGCCGGCAATTACTTCATTCCCACTCATAGTACGGCTTCGCTGGTCTCCTTCTTCACCAGATGGAAAGGCTGAAAGTTTCGTCGTAAAGCACACTTGACTTAAATTAAAAAAAACATAACTGATTCTCGTCGGTACTGTTATTAAAGATCAGTAACAATTATTTGTGCGCGGTATTTCGTTGAAATGTAGAGGTAAAACTATAAGGTCACGTCTCTAGTGGTCAAAAATGTGCAACATGGCGGCGGCTGGGTGGGGGTGAGTTTCAGCTGCCAGTTTATCGCTCTGAGGCCCTCTACCTCATTGCCGGCTCCACGGCTTCCATGACGAACATTTCCGTTGCTCTGCATTTCCTTGTATTTCATTTCTTCGGCCCGCCCGCTTTCACCTTGAGCGCCCCACTGGCTACTGTGACTGAAGCATCTGCGTGTGCTGTGCCTTTGTTTGTGTTTTATTTCTGACGACGTGCTTGATGATTTTTTTTCTCTTCGGGCACAACGCCGCCGGCTTTTCGCGTACATGGGCAAGTAAGGCTTTCGCCTTAAAATTGTAGAGCTTTGAGCGGTGTATTCGGAACGAAACACCTTCCCAACACCAATATATAGGTGTTTTGAAGTTTACTGTGTACCGCTGTTTTTTTTCATCCTCTGAATGTCATCATGACCATGCCAACCTCTGAGATGTGCACGGTTTCGAGGGAACCTCGACCACTTGACTCTAATGGGGCACTCAACTCCCAAATTAACGTGTTTTTTATAGTGCTTCAATATGACACGTTTGTTGCAAAATAATGTTTCCCAAAAGAACAAAATAAAATGAGCGCAATACTTACATCGGGAGCCTCATTAGACCGATTCCAAAATATGCTATCTCGAGCTCAACGTCTCGTGTTGCAAGCATCTTTCGGAATCGCCCCTACTTAAAATGTGTCTCGGGACGTAAATATTGAGCTCAAACGTATTTCGGGTGAAATACACTTTGTAACTTACGTGTCCTATCCAGGCACCTAAAACAATTAAGGCAGTTCAGAGTCCCTTCAAAGGTCGTCCGGCGCCGGACAGGCATAACCGTTCTCATCAATATAATACAATACAACCTTTATTTGCTTCTTATGATACAGTTCAAGCGTATCCCACATAAGCCAATACTGGCGTGTACGTGGGACGCGACAGGTGCTTCTGCATTTGTATTAGAGAATTGTCAAATTCTTTGCACTAGTGCGCGCCATTGCAAAATAAATGAAGTTCTCCAGAAGAATATAATTACAGTCCATTCCACTAATTTGTTAAACAGCAGGGATGTATACGATACTTTGGGTTTTGGCATTAGTTACGTCACGCCGTTAACTACAATTCAACTTATTCTCTTAAGGCGTTCTACATTCTGCTCAAGTATTCCCGTTTTTGACAGCTTTTTCAACAAAAGACACCGCCGGGTTTTCATCAAAACGCGCGTTCTAATGCTAACACATTAAAACTACTCTGTGCCGAATGTCGAGAAAAATATAAAAACGTTCCACACAGGCAACGTTTCACTTGTCGAGGTTTCATGTAGAAGAAACAGAATCTCGTCAACATGGTCGGATTCAGACTGGTTCGCCTCTCTCAAATTAATACCCGCTAATGAGAAGTTTCTCTCTCCGTTGGTGCACTTGATGCTGGGTGTCATGTACGAACTGCGCTACAAGAGTGAGGTGCGGAAACTCGTGCTGGCGCAAGTTCCACTGCTCCAGAGGATCGAATTCAGTCTCACTCGGTCTCACTTGTAGGCGAAGAAGCCGCTTGCAACCTTCTTATATTTTTTGTGTCTTCTACGTCTTGGGCTTTCTCTGCCCAAAGAACGTTTTCCGCTCTTTCCTTGTCAAACAAGGAGACGCATTCCCGAGACGACTGATGCTCCTGCATTTTGTACTTTTCTAGGGAGAGCATATTTGGCGGGGTCGAACGTTCTAAACCGATCTTCAGGAAAATAAAGTCTTTTTTGACGCAATCATTTTTTTCCTCGATTGGAACCTTTTATTTGATAAAATAAGTTTTCTCCCGCAATACACTTCATGATGCACTTCATAGTATCTCTCACTTATTCACTCTACACTGTGCGGTCGCAAACGTTTATGGGCCACCTCGGCAAAAATGTAGATCCAGGACCCGCGGATATTCGCATCCGATCCGCATCCGCAGTACCTGGCATCCGCATCCGATCCGCAATCCGCCAAAGTGATTCATTTTTATCCGCATCCGCCAGTTTGCTGGTGATATCCTGAGGATGATCCGCAGGTAATCCGCGGATATGCAGGGCTCTGCCCATATATGGTAACGCAGAGCCACTTCAGTGGTAATCTAGAGTTCCTGAGCCTATACAGGAACACTAGGGTAACCCGCCAGCCAGCGCCAAAAATACGCGCGGTGTCCTCTCTCCGCGAAACAATAAATCTTCGCCTTCAGGATCTCAAGGTCGTTCGTGGCAGCCTCAAGATCCCCGAAGCGCGGGGAACACCTCTCCGGCCGTCCTGGGCGTGCGAGAGAGAGCGGAAAGAGAGGGGCGGCGGCGGCCTCTCTGCGGGGAGGCGCTCTCAACCCAAGGCAACCGAAGGAAGTAGCAGTCCAGCTTGTGACATCGCGGATTTCGGACGAAGAGAATGGGAAAAAGGCGGACCGAAGAGTCCCTAGTGCGGCACGTCGACGAGGCACGGAAGGTATCCCAATCAAGCGGGTGAAGAATTTGGGCCCCAAGTCTAAAGGCAAAACTAAGGAGGTAGTGAGGCCACTATGATGGGTCAACGAAGAAACATTCCAGACGAATAGGAGAGCTTAGTAGGACGAGTATGATATATGTAGGGAAAGGGAGATAAGTCTTTCGATGGCAATAGAGAATTATCACGTCCCATGTACTGTGATACACCAGTTGTTCACTAGGCTGGTGGCCCAGATTATAAGGAACAGACTGGATGGAATGGGCAGATTGCGAGGCATACTCGGGCGAGTTATCAGGATCAGGCTTCGGAAACAGAGAAGGTTGGAGGACAATAGCATTTTCTCAACTGGTGAGCGTAGAGAATAGCGCAATAAAAAGAAAACAGACAGCTCTACCTGGCGCCTCTGGATGTCAAAGGGTGCCCTGCGATAATGTGAGCCAAGCGAAATCTGTGGGATATGGTGGAGACTAAGCCAGATGAAGGACTACAGCAATGTAACGGAGCATTTACTAAAGATACAAAAAGGTGATTATAACATGGGAAGGAAAGGCAACTGAAGGAAAAATAGAAGATCGAGACGAGGGCCTGAAGCAGAATTGCCTGTTATCGCCTCTTTTGCTGTTTATGTTGTATCTCAGAAGGCATTGGAGGATGACTAGAGGAGAAGTGGGCTTGGAGTTCGACCTTTCATTGTTGCAGTAGGCTAGGCCCGAAATTCAGCAGCAATCCTACCGCAGGATATGGTGTATGCAGATGATATCGTACCAATGGCTAGCAATCAGGATATGGTTTCCGGTAATTAATAGCACCATGGCAGTGGAAGGTGGAGGTTAGGTTTGAGAATTCGTGCAGTGAAAAATCAGCAGTCTACGATTTTAGCAATGATGAAGTTGAGAGGCTGAAAGATACAAGGATACTGCAGTTGAAGGAGCTAGTTGCAGCCGGTATACAAGGAGTATGGATATGTGATGGTGCGTGAATATTCTCAGGCGAGCATGAAAAGTATATAACAGGTAAGGGCAGCAAATGTGCACAACGTAATGGAAAAATATGACACTGGAATTACAATAAAGGTATGGTGGTGAGAGAGATTTTGGAAAGCGGCGTGACGCCTGGCTTGACTTTATGGAAACACTAGTGCTATGCATGAAATCCGAAGTGCATGCAAGACTAGAAATAAAGCAGCGCGGAGTAGTGGAAGGCTGACTTTTGGGGCACATTGCAAAACGCCAAACCAGGGAGCGTACAAGGAGACATGGGATGGGCGCTCGTTTGAGGGCAGGGGAGCTGTCAGCAAGATAGAATTTGAGGATCGGTTGAGGAGCAAATGCATGGGGAGCAATGGGTACGAAAGGTTTTCAGCTATTTGTAATGCATGAGGAGTATAGACACAAAGTAGGAGACAGCGCACTACAGAAATTAACACGAAAGTTTTTAGGCTCTAGTGGAGTTACGGAAGAGAGCACGTCTCAGTTAAGAAGAAAGTTAAGGCCACACAAAGAGAATCGGTTGCTAGAGGGAATGCAGACAAAGATGGCTCTGGAAAGCTATGGATTAAACAAAACAGTTATTGCCAAAGAAAGCATTTATGACAATTCTAGGGGAAGCTCATTGTTGTTTGAGGCAAGGACAGGTGTTTTGCCAACCAGAACATATAGGAGCGAAGTACCAGGAAATCAATACGGTGTGCGCTGCTTGTGGAGAGGAGGACGAGACGGCTGAGCACCTGATACTCTACTGTAAAGGGCTTCACCCTATGCCTACCGAAGACAACATAGATTTAATAAAGTCATTGGGTTTTAGAGACAGCGAAGGAAAAGTGGATTTCAAGACAGTAGAGATTACCAAGCAAAGATTAAGTGAATGGTGGCAGAAAGCGAGAGAAAACTAGGTATTTTCTTATTAACTGATGGCAAGTGGCTTTTATAGCCTCACTTTCTTTTCAGTGCAGAGTGAATATAGTTTTCACATTTAAATATACTAAGCTTAAATGGTAAAACAAAATGGCTTAGGTGGCGTAAGCTACCGCGCGATCAAAGGGCTCAGCCGAATTCATCCATCCATTCATCCATCCATCGTAGGGCATCGAATTCGCCGTTTTAGTGGTTTCAGCATGGCGCAAGGCAGAAGATTCCAAGAAAAGGTCGTGTTACGTCGAGGTACTGTAGCTTTAGGTGTTTGTGTTCTGTGGTAGAACGGTGAAAAGCTGCTCTGGGGAAATAGATGGACAAGTTGTGATGCCTATTTAATTTAAAATTAGTCATCTCGACATGATGTGGATAGCGGTATAAACGCGACTTTTGATATATTTGACTGCAATCTGTAGCCTGTATAAAACAAGCAAAAATTAGTTCCGTACATAAAAATTTTTGGATTCCCTAAATAAAAATAATCATGCTGTACTTTTTTTTTGAATCTCTGCACGTCGTATGACGTAGTTTTTTTTTTCTTTTAGCCAAAGCACGAGTTTTGATACTATCCGAAGTGCAGACTTCGTGTTGTCCTTTTAATATTATTTTTAATTATTCTTACGCACTTTATGCTCGTATCAGTGCTGCGATATCCGTGGTTCGAATGCCGCGTGCCAAGTTTCTTTCAAACTCGTTGCCATGCGACATTCAAAGCACGGATCTCGTCGTGACCTGCCTTCTAATGTGTTTGCAGACTGTATTTTTTGTACTAATGTATTTGACGTGTGACCCCGGTTTTGGGGAAAAAATATAACGGTGAGATACAACTTTACCTCGCAGTGGCTTCACGTTTCGTCCATTTCTTCTTTCATAAATTTCGTTGATAATTGTAGGTACTGATTCAAGAGGTAGATCGTTATCTAGAAAACCTCTAGCTTTGGAACGTGCGTCACAAACCACCGCATCTCGTTATGTACCTTAGCGATGTAACCTAATTGGTATGCAAACAGACAATGCGAAATCGAAGAAAAATAGCTACCGGTTTATTTATAAATTCCAACCGTGTTCCAACTTGATTTATTCGGTATTCCAACTTCCAACCTGGTTTATTTACAGAATTCCCAAGCCTCGAATTTTTAGATTAGAGGCAGAAGCGTTCCCCGCGATCGCAGTGCAGTTTCTTTCGATACGCTGCCCTGCTTTGTCATAGTCATGCCTATGTTCTGCCAGGAATGTCCGTGCCTAAACTTCTGTATTATAATCCCTAGCAAGTTTTTGCGTCACGAGTGCATCCTTGCTGAGCACGATAGAAGGGGGGCACTTCTCTAAATACGGCAAAATAAGTGCTATCAACTTACCAGGCACTCTATGCTTTATAATATGTGGAACACCAATGTCAAGAGCTTTTTGGCGGTTGCGAGCACTGCCACAGGTGACGAGGGGCGTTGGCTTAAATATTGGAGTTGGTCGTCTGCAAGCGTCTTTGCCTTTCCTCCTCACCACGCGAAAACGCTGCGCATGCGCACTAGCGACCAATCGGCGCGAGAGGTGGTAACGTCGTTACGTTGCAAACGCTCCCCATGATTTAAGATGGGCCTCTCATCTCATACAATCTATGCTTTCTTTTGCAATGCCTGGCGATAGCTACGACACCTTATCGAGAACCTCACAAGTATCCTTGTGTGTCGTGAACCTTGCAGTGGAGGAACCATCGCCACCTGTCTGCTCAGACAGTGACACACACATCCATAACGCATAAAACTGTCCCGATAGATGACGTCACGCGACTACCCGCGCAGTTATGTGCGATGTTGCGCCGATGTCCTTGTGACGCTATAATGTCACGTGATATTATGACGTCACGTGACACTATGTCACGTGATATTATGACGTCACGTTGACACTATAATCGTCACGTAATATTATGACGTCGCGTGACACTATAATGTCACGTGACAGTCGCGGCGCCACGCGACATTGCGACGTCAGGTATCGATGTGGCGCCACGTGACATTGCGCACGTCACAGTTCGCGAAATCACGTGACCACGGTGTCAGACTGACCCTGAGCACTTCATCATTTTGAATGGGGAAGAGCACCATAACAGCTATGGCTGTAAAAACGCAGAACGCCCGTAGGAAAATGAGCTTTGTAGAAAGCTGTTTCGGCCAGATAAAGAAAAACCAGTTGTGCAGACGCCCCCAGAACAGCCTTTCTTTTTTTCTCCCCACGAAATCCCAACCCTCACCCCTACACATTTCGGCAGACCAGGAAGTTTCCGGAAAAACAAAACAGACCGCTGGAGCCCGGGTAGAACGTGTAAGGTGAAGCCCGACGAAGAGACACACCGCCCACCCGCGATGCCTGCGACGCTGACGGCTCATGTCGCTCTGTGATGGCGCTGGGATGACTACTCGCCACCTCGCGGCGGGCGACGCAGGTAGCGCAATTACGCCCGGCGCGTGGAGTAGCGGGAGAGGGGCGGGATGAGAGGAAGGGGTCAGCGCAAAAATGTACTTTTTCCCTGAAAAAAAAAAAAAAAGGAGCGCGTTTGTGTTTTCGGTTTACACTGCTGGGGCATTGTTTGGCGCTGCCCGAGAGAGTCACTGCGCGCGCCCGCTCCCCCGATCTCCTTTCTTTTTTTACAGCGGCCATTATCTTTCGCGAGTTGACAGGCTTTCTAGAATAAAAGGAAGTTAAAGAGGCTCAAGCAGTTTTACGGAAGCTACTTTTTTAGGTGCGATGGCGTTAAGTAATGATGAATAAGGATCTTCAGTTTTAAAAAGGAAACCGCCTAGTAATCACGCAGGAATAAAAATACGTGCGCTCTTGCACTGCTTACGAGGACCAATACAAATTATCGTATTTTGAAAATTTTGCTGACGGCCTTGTAAAGTTTCGCTAAAAGCAATTTCAGTTTATTTAAATATGTTGCGCATAATGTTCACAAGACGACCAAAGTAAGTTCTGGTTGAAGGGGAGAAAGTACGCGATACTGCAATTGTCGTTTCTACTGAGCAAGGGACTACGTTTTCTCATACCGTCCTCCGCGGGGGTGAATTTCCGTTTCCCCCGGGATGCCGCGGAAGCGCTACTGACTATCTACCTTTTTGTACGGCGTCGGTGGTGAATCATCGACGTGGACGGCGTGGTGAAAGCTCATCGTTCCGCGTAAAAGCGCTATCGCTTGACTGCCGATTTACGTCGTGTGTCGTTATGATAACCCGGCACGTACTGAAAGGCCCACCTACTCGTGCGGCGAGTGCACCGTGGCTGCACTCTCAAAGACGACGCCAAAACGCCCGTGACCGTCGTGTTTTGTTTGCTTCGACTACTGGTGGTGCTTTCTAAGCATTTGTGTCCCCAGAACATCGCCCCGGATTGCTTATTTTGCTGCACGTCGTACGCGCGCAAGTTCAAGGTGTTGCTGCGCACGTACCGTATAAAGGACGCAGAAGTTTCAGCAACGTTTTCATCACCGGAGAAGAAGTTATTGGTATTCGCAATCCTGGACGCTCGCAACGTCTATCTGATAACGAAATCATAATTCTACGTTGCCTTATCGCCTACTGAGATTACATTGTCTTTTATAATCGTAATGAAAATGACATAGCGATATTTGTACTCATTGCAATGTCGTGGCATAAGTCGTGATCGTCAAGACGGCGTAACGGCATCTTTTTATTTTCTTTTTTTCATCCACTGCACTTAGCTCATCCTATCAAGAAAATCAATAATAAAGCTTTAGGCTGTATAAGCGTCTCTGTCTCTATTCTGTTACTGGCATTGAGTAGCAGTGCGTCCCCTTTTAGAGGGGGGCCGCTGTGCCTGTAGTAATTTCAGGTGTTGTTACGCGCAGCTGCAGAGCTGTCGTTCCGGTCGCTCCCCACGGTTGCAACGGACGCAGTCGTGGGAAGTGCCGCCGTCACGTTGCACATGTCCTGAACCAGCCTTCCCCGTCACTCCCGAGGCGAAAGTCAACGTGGCGACATCGATTTGACATCACTGCATCGGTAACGCTGCGATGTCAAACGTTGGTTTCCAGTTACGACACCCACAACCTCAAATCGAAGAGTGCCCGAAAAAGGTCTGCGTTTCCTCGTGCTTCGGAACCCGAACAGGACTCCGAAGCGCTGCTATCGATCACATCGCACGTCGGAGTAGGTCGTACGCAAAGTCATCCCCAGAGTCGGCTGTCGCCGACAGATTTCAACCGCCAACGGCATCAAGGTCCTCGAGCATCAGGAAACGCCGCCATGATGCAGCTCGCATGACAAACCGGGATTCGGCCGGTGCGGCTACCTCGGGATCACTGCGCGACGGAACGTCGTCCAGCGCTCGTTGGCCCGAGTACGCAGATAAGCGTGCGAGAGGACCAGCCAGTGGTTTTCGTTTTTCGGATCCGGAACGAGTTTGGCGGCGCTTCAATTACGTTTTGCCAAAAAAATAATCACCATTATGACTATACTATTTGGGCTAGGGATACTTGGAGGCGTCTAAATTCCGCTGTCATCATCCAAAACACGAACTCAAAAACCCGCCAGTGTCACGCCCCAAAAAGCGGAGCACACAACACGTGCCTTGTCCATTGGCAACCCCAACCCGTCGCTGTGCTAAACATCCACACTATATCATCGTCACCAGGTCATGTGGTCCCTTGTTCTGTCTGCAAGAAGAGGGATTAATGAAAAACGTGGCTCTTCTTTTATTCGAATTGTTTTCTGCGACTGCTAAAGCACATGCGTGTTTCATAGGTTACGAGCGTCAAAGATTAATTTCGAACAGTAAATACTGAAAGATCGAAAACGAACAGTCTACGGCTACTTATAAGGACCTCTGACGAGGGAATTGAAATACAGGGCCAAAGGTTAATTTAAAAAAAATGCGGAAACATTTTGAGACACCAAATCTCATGTTTTGCATGCACAAAAACAACCGGTCGATAACCGACCTGGCACCAATACCGAGGACAAAGTGACTTATTTTCAACGTCACCTGCATTGGGCACGAGCGCTGCGTCAGCCGTTCAGCTGGCACTCGTGTCCCCACTGCCTCGACACGAGTCCTATCCGAACGCTAAAGCAGCATTCGTGTTTAATTCGTGCCCTGGTAGCGCGGGCCTCCGCTAGGGGACGTATTAAATCATGCACCACGACCTTGCTATCCCCAAGGTGTTCCTCTCAGGTCTTCTCCCGCTCTCTTTTCCTCGGTCACGCCCAATGACGACAGACAACTCGAAATATGGGCGAAAGAAAAGGCCACCCGATGCGCACCTTCTCTCTAAATAACTGAAGGCACGAAACGTAGCTTCTTTGATCATCGCAACACCGGAAACAGGTCGATTGAAAGAAACCTTTGAACACGCGGTCGTGGGGAATGAAACAACCCCAGTGAGCTCCGGAATCGGAAGGCATATGTTCCTTCGCGCTGGTATCCTGATTTCGGATTGACTTTGTGTATGCCTCAGCGAACACGCTATTCCTCAGAGTGTGAACAAACACTAATATCTGACTCTTCGGGGGAAAAAGGATAATACATTCATTTCAGAATGCCACAACCCCTTTAATCCTCGCTTTGATGTTCTCTTTCTTCGTTGAGCAGGATTTATACTTCGTTTAATTTCAAGTCCGAGCGCGGTAAAAGCCTAGAAGACAAAGAAGCTCATCCACACAGCTTTAAACACGCGCCAAATTGAGCCGCCATCGTCAACCTTCTCTTGTCTTAGCGAGATGCCGAGGCACTCAAGCGGGCATTTACGAGCCTCCACAAAGGACTATGCTGGGGAGAAGAACACAGTCACACCTGAAGTGGCAATAACCTGTCCTGCTGCGGCAATGATGAAGTGAAGCGAACGGAACGCTATGACGTCGAGCTTTCGGCACTGCTTGATTGGACACCCGGCCCGCACCGTCGGCTGCGTAAATGAAGTATAGCTGTCAGGCCTTCCCTGCCGGACAGGTGTATTAATAGCTACTAGAGCGATCTCAATAACTGTATCACGGATGCGTGACGCCGCTATAACTTTAGTCCAGAGGAAGCAGGCGCCAGTTCGTGACGAGACGGCTCGTGCCGTCTCGTTCTGCTTGCGCAGACCCCCAGTGGGATTATGTAAAGCAGAGCCCAGGCTCATTTTCGGGATTGATCCCAGCTCCTCGGGCTCTGGGCTCGCCGAACACTATTGTCGAAGCCGAATGTTCACTGAGCGCGCCGATTGAACTTCGGCGACAAAAGCACGTCATGATCGTTGTAGAAGTCCAATCGGCTGAATCAACGCGCTCCGTGAACTTCGGATTCAACTCTGCGATCGACAAGCCTAGGGCGCTTTTTGAAGCATGGAATTCTCTTTAACGCAACTCCCTATTCACAAAACTTTGTCCGTTCGTCAGTCTGTAAATTTCCCCACTAAATTTAGCGGGAAAATCAACCTCACGCGACATCGGGGTATTACATGACACCACGACTTGACACCGGGACATCAGGTTACCATGTCCCGTGACGTAAATCTTCTCACTAAATGTAGCCGGAAATTGACTTCACGGGACGTTACGGTGTAACTTGACATCGCGACTAAAAGTGTGACGTGAATTCCCCCCCCCTAAACTTAGCGGGGAAAGGGATGTCACGTGACCTAACGCTATGCGAGAGCACATCATGTCCTTGCATGACGTCACGTCACGTGGCCAAGGCATGTGACGTCATGGTATCATGTGATACCATGATGCACTATATACATAAATTTCCCCGCTAAATTTAGTGGAGAAATTGATGTCAGGTGGCCTAACGTTTGGTGATCTTTCGTCACGTCAAATGGCCAAGTCATGTGGCGTCTATGGGCAGTTCGATAACTGAGCTAATCAAGTAACGTTGCGTCGCCACGTCTTGTGACGTCATAGTATCACGTGACACCACGACTTGAAACTGGGACGTGAATTTCCCCGTTAAATCTAGCGGGAAATTGACGTCACGATAACTACCTGACATCATTAACATCAAATACACAATAACATGCGTAGTGCAGCTTAGCTGAAAACAGGCTTTCGTCGTCGAAATACATGTTTCTCAACGAGCGTCCACTGCAGGTGACGCCGCGGTGTCCACAATACTGGAGGTTTGCAAGTTCGGCCGCAAGGTGGCGACACGACCCGACCTCGAGGCGAATAGGCCAGAATAGAACGAATTTGGCCCTTTCGAAATCTCATGGCGTCCTTGCCCAGTTACCCTAATGTCCACTTTTTAGAACAAGTGGCACTCCAATGTTGGTGAGATTGTCTTTACGCCCATACGTGCAGACTCATGCTGCATCATATACCACGTGGCGTGGGGTGTTGAGGTTCACGTGACGACGTCACCCGACTATGGTCACGCTGATGACGTCATTTCCGTGTCGAATTTTGTCAGTCGTTTTCTTTTACATAGCCTCCCCCTATTCTACGTTATAAAAAAGGTTTCAGTCTGCCTCGCAGGCTTAAAAATGGAACCACTGCGTCCCGCTGTCTGCGCACTAAATACAGCTTCTCGGGTATAAACACCGTCTACAATGAAAACGACATTCGACCAGAAAGAAATCGCACCACGACGTTTTCCTTCTCTTCAAATGTAACCGCAGTCGCGGAGGGAACTGGAAGAAGGGGGAGAGTTAATTCTTCGGTAGAGGCGTGGGAAAGCCGCTCCCACGGGCAGTACGTGCTTTCTGCATTCCGGCATGCGTTTATTCGCTTATTTATTTTATGTTTTGACCTACTATCCGTCCTATGCAGGACTTTGATAGGAGCGGTCTAATACACTCACGCATTGGAAAGGTATAAAATATAAAAAAGGCCTTGACAAGTAAGCAAACAAATCACAACGTGAGGAACAGCGATACATAAAATGCGAGCCGCGTAGGTATACGCAATAGTTAAGTGGCATCCAAGTGTGAAAGAAAATAAAAAATAAAACTCGACGGCAAGCAATTATTTACCATTTTCGGATAACAGATCCCCGTCCCGCTCCAGTCGGAGCATAAATTAAAGCTTGAAACGATATTTATTGCATGAGAATTCGTGCAAACGTAGGGAGTATTTTTCCACGTTCAAAGTTCGAAATCTATTTCCAGAAAATGTTACCGGCAGGTCACGAGGCAAAACACCACCACGTTCAGAAAGGGGAAAAGAAAAAAAGATTCCATTCAGGAATGCCCAATCGTTGCGCAACTTTACGGAATCTTTCTTATTCAACTTAGATGCAGTTGACATGCAGTGCTCAACGAAGCGAAAAAGAACAACCAGTTACTCTAGTGCTTGGCACCGCTAGAGCAACTGGGTATGCTCCGCTTGAGGAGTATATATAGAGTTGCTCTAGCATATAACAGCTAGCACATGTTACTCTAGCGTAGAGTAACCATATGGCTCCGCGTTTTAATTACTCTAGGCATCCAGAGTAACTGTATATTCACGATGCCACGCGCTCCACTCGTCCGTTTAGTTTCCTTGAGCACTGGACACTAAAGCATAAAAGAAATTCCAAAGTACAAAAGTCGCTCTAAAACATAAAGAGAACAAGAAAAACACATTGCGTTTTTTACAGAAACGCAATATGGACAATGCATATGCACTTTTTTATCTTAGCGAATAAATGTCTAGATCTACCGCACAGTACTTGTTCCAAAGGCAACATTGTGCAGTGACAAGTAGAAGGCAAAGGATGATTTGGGGCGAAAATGGGATGCATAGCATACTGCGAAGCAGCACGTGTTTGAGAAATTTATGTTTTTGTTTAATTTCTATGTGTGCCAAGAAAACGAACAAATACACTCCGCTGGTGGGACGTTCAATACTTGTGATGGCATTAGCCCTTGTCAGGTGACAATGTTTCGCATTTTGTACATCAGGACCATTGAAGAGTTGTTTATCGCCTTGAAAAAATAAATATATGGGTTAATTGATTGATTGATTGCTCGAATTAAAAAGTGATTGATCAATTGATTGATTGATTGGTTGATTGATTGATTTTCTGGAGTGGTTGAGCGTGACATGGGTGTGTACATCGGCAGTGATGGGCAATATTTGTTTGCTAAACATGTTTCGATTTCAAGTTGTACCCAGACCTGTACATGTCTCAGATAATGTACTCAAGGTATTGTATCTGAGATATGTACTTTTGGTGCATTTTGTTATCTTGAGGAAACATTTTGCGGCTAGCATATTGAACTCGTTTCTAATTACATCTCTTTCTCTGGTCAAGGGGTGGAAAAGTCATTAAACACGAATTAAACGAACAAAAAATCTATTTTCAAATCCTTTCCTTCATACATTTTTCAACCTTCGAAGAAATTTGTGGACGGAGTGATTACCAGGTCTGGCGATCCTCACGCACCTCCTCCCCCCCCCCCCCCCCCTCCCTTCCTCTTTTCCGAGATATTTTGTTATATTTTTCACATTGTGTAATACGCCCTCCAAACAAGTAGAAGGCAATGAAGAGGGGAGACAAGAAGACACAAGTTATTTTTCTTCTTTTTTGTGTGAAATCCGTCTATACCCCAAGAATGTCAATTTCTTTCGTCAATCTGGCATATGTTCCTTTCGGGAACATTCTCCGTAGACGAACGGTGATATCCCGAGAACCTTTCATACAGAGAAAGATATTGTAACAAGACAGTACACGAACGACGAGCAGGATAATCGTTTTAATGTTTTATTAATGCGCTAGCACTCTTTATACTCCGTTCACCCTTAAAGGTGCACTAAAGAGGTTTGGTTGCAATTGAAGCATATTTTTGACCATTAAAAGAAAACAAATAGTGTTGCTCACTAATATATAAGCCAAAAAGAAGGTTGCCTAGATTTCACCAAAAAAAAATCAAGGGAGTTTATGCGTGCTATTAGAATGTATAAATAATTTGTAAGGTAATTAAAATACGAAGGTATTGTGTCTCATGCAGTTTCTTAGCTCGGACGCATTGGAAACAACTAATCATGAGTCAGACGGGTGAAAAAAGAAGTTGAGATAAGTCGATGCGCAATATTGAAGAAGGGGTAATTTCAATCTGATCTAAATTAACTATATATACATATATCTAATTTTGCTCTTTTTTTAATTTTGGTTGCTCATAATGGTCGCTCTCAGTCAGCCCGTGCCCCAAAAGCGAGGGTCACGGACATGTCTCAGAATGACATGCTCAGAATGCATGCTCTGACCATATCATAACTCATCCAACCAAAGGGCGCACAGTTGTGCACACTATATGCCGTCATTTTGGCGGTCGTCCAGCCAAAGTCGTGCTTCTTTCTACACGTGTGATCCGAGCCCAGGCGTCAGGCTTTCAGATATATCAGAAAGAACACATTGAGGGAGGCATGGCATCAAGAGCAAAAGTCGCTTCGACCATAAAGCGCAGATCGTTCGTGCAAGGCATCTGTAAAAACGTTGCATTTTTATCTGTTGACTTGGAAGCTATTTAGCAGGAAGGGCAGCCAGGAAGAAAACCAGATTTCCAGCGTTCTTCAAAGAGATACGGAACTGTTAATCCGGAATTTCGCGAAAATACCTTTTTTCTTGATTCGAGTGATGGGCGTTGCTCTGTTGCGGTTAAACCCGATTCGCATATTAGAATGCGTAGCTGTAGTACCTGCGGCAAAACAGCAGCGAGATGACACGATTGCCAAGAACGGACAACGTGCGGATTGCCTTCTAGGAACAGAAATTTCCGTGTTATCTTCTCAGCTTTTCTTTATAGGCGTGCATGTCATCCAAACGGCAGCGCGACGTTATTGAACGCAGTTTCATCGAATAAGTGGCCATTTCGTCGGAGACATTTTTGTTCAACGACGTTTAATCGAATAAGTGGGCATTTTATAAAACGCCGTTCCATCTGTGAACATATAAGTTATCTATTTTCAGAGAAGACCCTTCTGGTAATCTTCATAGACATCCTCGAATTTCCCACGAAGGGTGACGCGCGAATGGTCGTAACGGTGGACGTCGAAAAGGAGTTCGTCTTTGTGACTCACGCGTCGTTCAAATGCTTCCCAGAACGCCAGGGCATGAGGGGAAATGCCTTTAATTTCATAGACAGCTTCGGCAAAGATTGCATCTTTTCGGTGAAGATTGGGCAAACCAAGGGGCCCAAACCTCCACACATGTCCATTTAAAACATATTGAGTGTTTTTGTGTGTTGTTTTTTTACCGCAAAAATAAATTACGTATTGCCGAACGCTCAGTATACGCCCAAATGTAGCCCTAGCGATTCAGACAAGATGCCAAATTTGTGCGGCACGAGGGTGGAAGACGGCAGGCGGAGGGCACGTGACAGGCGGTCGGCCGAAGAGGCACGAGCTGGCGCCGGGCAGAGCGTGCTGTGCGAGGCTGGGGCCGGGCAGGAACGACGGAGCCGGTATGGTTGGTCTGGCCCATGGCGATCCCCGGAGCGGTCCACCAGCGAGGTTTGGAGCAAGACCACTGGGAACGCCGAGCCCTGGCCATACCGCCCTAGACAATGACGATCCCGGAGTGGTTCCAAAGCGAAACTTGGGCTCTGATAGCCTGGGACAGCTAGCTATACGCAGCGCTGGAGTAGGAAGGACGATCCGCAGGCCTGGACACGGGCTCCGACTGCGAGCTTTGAACGACGGGCGACAACCAGGGTCGGCGGGCCCGGACTACCGGCTCTCGAGGGCGGGCAGTTGGGAAGTAGAGTAAACCCATTTGCTGTCTTCTCGGTGTGTTGTGTCACTCCCTGGGAGACGAGCGAAGCACAAACCGATCGGGCGGCGATTATTATAGAGTGACCCCAAAAGTTTCAGAACTAACCGTTGTGTTATTAGAAAGCTATAAGTAATTTTCTTAACCTTTCAATGGGAAAATGGGGCCGGTTCCCTTTCTGTAGCGGACGCCATGTATATCCATGTATTCGTGGGCTTGGTCAGCCACAATTTTCTTGTTGAAACTTTCAGAAAACCGCTTATAAGTTTTGAATAAGACAGCGGTTACTTCTAAAACTTCGGCACCTGGTACGGACCACTAGTATAACATCTAGGCGGATACTGAGCGTTCGGTAAAACAAAATTTATTTTTGCGGTAAAAAGGAGAAAAAAAAGGACAAACCTTTTTGGGGAGAAACATCCTGTACATCGGAGTATATTGACATCTAAAAAATGACATCATAGGTATACCGCAAGGCTCTGTCTTGGGTCCCTTCTCTTTTTTGTTTCGTTTTCGTTAATAATATTCCACAAGGCATTCCGTCGAATATCACGTTGTATCCGGATGATCCAGTGACGATGAAGCATCCAGTGACGATGATGCTCATGTTCTACAGAGCGATGTGAACCGAATCACAGAGTGGTGTGACAAATGGAAGGTTACTCTCAATGTATCAAAATGTATTCAAGTCAGATTTACCAGGAAACGTAAAATGGTTCCTTCTGGATTTTTCTTCTTCTTTTACTGAATAATTATTTTTTGAAACTTAGCACTGAGGCTGTGTATCTTGGAGTTCGATTTACCGCAGGTTTAATATGGAGCAATCAAGTAGCGCTTTTGTGTTCCAAGGTTAGTGACATGTTGCACATTTCGCGTCGTAATTTTATAATGATTTCACATCGCCTAAAAGAGACCCTTTATTTTTCCTACGTTCTCCCATTATTAGTCTTCGCTTGTATTGTAGGAGACCCCTACACGCAAATCTGCATAAATGAGATAGAATGATTTCAGAACCATGCCGCGAAATATGTTTCAAATAACTATAATTTCCGCGATAGCATCTCCGAAATTAAGCTCGTACTCGGCTGGAAACTCTCCGAGCTAAGGCAAAATGCCTTCGTCTAAAATATTTGTATTATCTTCAATTTGGCAACATCGGTATAGATCCTTCTAGTAGCCCCTTCCACTGGAAGATGCCAAGCGCTTCGCGCTAGCGATCGTCGAGCAGTCGGCCTCCGTGAGCGATCGGTCATGATGTGATCCACCCCAGTGGCACGCGCTGCGGAGCAAATCGAGAGCACCTCTCACAGCGCCACCGCTCTCATAGCGTCTGCCCTCGCTCTTTAACAGTTTCAGTTCCCGTTGCCTTCTTGCTGAAAGCATGAACTTCGGATTGGAAGCAGCCCAGATTGTTTACTACTTGATTAACGGGGTGCAATCCCCACCCCTGCCCGTTTCGATCTGGATGAGCATCGTACCGGCCTGCGGTCGTGTATCACTACTGCGTGGTGCACGTTAAAGACCCCAGGCTAGCAGATGCACTGAATAAATTGCTCATTTACAGCTGACAGACCAGTCGCCCGTTTAGGCAGACTGACTTCAGGCTGTATAAACATACACGCAACATACAATACTTGATTAACGGCGGCTACAACGTTAAGACTAATTTTATTTTTCCTAACAGATATATAAACCCGATGAAGGCAACTAGAAGTATTTGTACGAGCCGTAGGATGCAATTAAGCAATTCCACACGTACGCCGTAAACCGATCGTTATCTCCGAAGGAGACTTCTATCTGCTGAGTATTTGGCGTATTGTCTTCTCATTATTCCAGTTACTTACAGAGACCACTCAACGAACAAACGACATACCTACCTCTTCATACGAATAGGCGCGCACAACGTCTTCGACGTAACCCGATATCCTGGGTCTCTTCGCTGGCAAGGCGAACGACTCGGCAAACACTTCGCCGAGAACGGCTGCCTCGTCGTCACTCGAGCTGGAGCTAAGCTGATATCTTCGTCATCTTCGTCGCTGTCACTGCGTTTTATTAGACCTCCTAAAATTAATTGCAACGATGTCATCGCCGCAGTATGCTCGGTCGAGTCGGTCACAACGAGAGGAACGTAAGCAAGCACAGCAAGAGAGCCCACCCAGCAATCGCAACCAAAAACCGCGGAACTACTTCACTCCTTTGAGGGAACGTTGATAACGAAACTGAAATGTTGCGAGTGACTACAGATCGTACTCCTCCGAAAAAAGCAGCGCGGAGAACTACTCCGGACCGCTCGATGCGCTCCGCCACTTCCCTACGGATCGGTTGCAATGGAGCCGCTCGGCGAGCGCCCCACCGACTCCAGATCTACCAGCTCGCCCTGATCCGGCGGGCAAGAGCTGCAGCGGAAAGCACTGGAGCCCTGGACTGAGGGCTCCACCCCGACCTTTGCGCTTTCCTAAAGTAGCTCAAAAAGGTTTGTGCCACCACCACCATGCCGCACGCGGAGAGATTGCTCGCATCTCGGGAAGGAAACAAGAATCCGCTCGGCGAGCGCGCGCCGAGCGCTCGCTATTTGCCAGGGGAAGGGGCTATAAATACATCTTTGCTCCTCATAGTCAATAATAATAAAAAGATCCGAGAACTTTCTGTGCGCACTGACCTACTAAGATACTATTTTTTTTCCGCAGATCATTCATGATTGGAATGTGCTGCCTGGTCGATTGGTCTCAATATAGCTATTGCTAAATTACCCGAGCATCAAAAAGAATGCTGGGAATGTAAGTCTACGCGCCGCACGCGCTCGCCTTCCCCGCATGAAAGATTCGAAGTATATAACCAAAATAGGGCGTTGACGAACGCGCGTGCAAGACGAAATTTGTTTTAAGCTCTTGCTTAAGAACAGTTACTACCGCAGACGACAGCACATGCAGTGCGTGTGACTCCACTGGCAGCATGTGGAATTTGTTCTGTTTTCAATATACAGGCTAAAAAAAACTCCGTGATCTCTCGGGGGCCGGCGTTTATACAAAACTTTACGGTATATGCGATTTCATGCGTGCGGTATTTCCAATACATGCGGCCGCGTTCGATGCCCTTCTGACAAAGCCACCCATGAATGTCCCATTTTCGGAGATCAGATTCTACACGCCGTTGTTGGCTGAGCTTTGCACTGACTGCACAAAGCAATGCGTCCAAACAAGTGCTTCGATGGCACTGGTATAAGGGGGAACTAAAAAAAAACACACGACTTTTATTGTCTGTTGTCCATATTCGCCCCAGTACGGTATATTTCTGAACAATAAAACATTTATTTTTCCTCGCGTTCCAAACGGACAACTTAAAACCACCAGCTCGCGCGATTTTTCCTCTCTGCTGGCGAATGATGGCTCATTAATATCTGACCATAAAGCAAAACACTATCTATTTACCTGCTCCGGAATAAATCATGGTCATTCTCGTAAGATGAAAATAGGCACTTAATTGGCGCCTGTCTTCATCAAACAAGAGTCACTTGCTTAGTCGTTGACACGATCATATCTGTATGGTGGCTCCATAACATTCGTTCAGAATTATCTAAACGAACACTACACAGTAAACCACTGTGGAAAGTAAGAAAGAGTACTCAAATAAAATTTAACTTAAAAAGAAAAAAAATTGTCTGTGTTTGGCGCAATATTTGCACTTGGGCGCAGAATAGCGCAGCGAAAGTGGATTGGCGCACAATGGTCCCACTGGCGCAGCACTTCCACCCCTGAAAAGGTCTATTCCCCCCCCCCCCCTGCTCGCTCATTTTGTGAGGTGCATCGGTAGCCGGGGGAGAAAGAAGAAGACGCCGTTTCGAACGGCCGTGTTTCCATGCTCTCCGCTGCAAATCAACAATCGGCCTCAGGCCGAGGAAACCCTTCTCCTTCTGGTTCATATGCTAACAACGACTTTCAAAAGATGCAACCGGACAACGCTGCAGCTACACCCGCGGCCCCAGGAAAAAGCCAACCTCAGGCGACAAGCCAAGAGGAGTATCGAATCCTACTTCCTCGGTTTCCTCCCGGGAGCTTGTGCATCAATTCTGTTTCTCTTCATACCGACATGTCGGGCAGGCCCTACCGTGCAATTGATTTTCGGGACGGACTCAAAGACACCATAGGTCTCCGTGAAGTGTTGTCCCTTGGACAGTTCCAAATGAGCCACGTTTGGATGGCGACGCTAGTGAGTTTTGAAGCCGCTGAGAAGCTGAAAGCAGCAAAAGAACTGACGGTGAAGGGCAAAAAGTGCATGGTCATCGACCCGAACTCAAAAGACGTTAAGCTCAAGCTGCTCCGGCTTCCGTCGTACCTAGAAGATAAAAAGATTGCCGAAGCATTGTCGCCATTTGGAACCGTGCGGAGTGTCTCGAGGGAAAAGTGGCGCGTGCCAGGGATGGGAAACATAGAAATGCTGAACAGAGAGATATGTCTGACTCTTCGTGACATGGCGACATCGGGAGATATGCCCCATCTGCTCAGAGTTGCCGGTATACAGTCCCTTCTGGTCATGTCCGGGCGACCACCCTTGTGTCTGAGATGCAAGAGAGTTGGTCACATACGCAGGCAGTGTCGCACCCCAAAGTGTGCGCGTTGCAACAGATTCGGACACGAAAGTGACGAGTGCTACTCCAGCTATGCAGCCGTGCTACGGGGCTCTGGCACAGAACCAGATGCCAACCAAGAGTTCATGGATATCTCCGAAGTCGTTGACGCCACTGGAGAGGTTCTCCCAACTCAAGCCGGGTCTGCAGAGTCCGGACCTCCTATTTCAGATAAGAACGAGAATCCAGCTGTTAAGGAAGTCTTGGAAACACCACAAACCAGCTCGGCGACAGAGAATGAAGGAAAAAGCTCACAGGAAAGCAAGGACAAGGACACCCCGCGACCACGGAAGTTAACTCAGCAGCCTGCAGATCTTGCTGAGAAGCCGACGACGTCAGAAGGCAACGACGACCTACCGGACACAATGGATGTGACCAAAAGCAGTTCCAAGGACACTAATGACACCAAACGAAAACAAGACGCG
>JAZHYW010028589.1:0-127187 GCA_037355805.1 Ixodes ricinus | reverse complement strand
AAATTGTAATCAACAGATATGTGCCCTCTGAAAATTAGAAGTAACTGAATACATGTCATTTAAAGGGCAACTCCGCTTCATTTTCGATATTTAGAAAACTATGCAGCCCTCTTCAGTATCATATAGGAAGACCCCATGTCAAATATTACGATCTAATTCCGTCTATATATTTAATAAACTGGCCAGCAAACTTTCAAACGAGCCAAGTCGCCGAAATCTGCCAACTCTAGCGTGCGACGTGAGGCGCAATCGTCAGCGCAGTCAATGCGACGGGGTTGGAGCGGCCAACGTTGAACCACTACGCCAAAGGCATGACTACGTCATTCTCACGTTTTGGTTGTTTTTACTTCTCGGAGCGAAATTGAACGATGACGTCATGAGTTTCTCCTCCCGGTGTTGGCTCTACGGCGTCCACGTGATCACCGTAACGCGGATGCGCTAGTTTGCGCTGCCCTGCGCGTTTATCGCAAGTCCGGTTTCTCCGCTCCCCCTCTCCTCTTTCGTGTTCTCCCCTTCCCCCTCTCCCCGGGCCATCACCGTCCACGCCATGCGAAGCGACCTGCCCGCGTCGCGTGTCCTGTACCTCGCGCCTGCGGAACGTCACAAGACCACGTGGTTCGACGTGACGTGGCCATGACTCTGAGGACACGGGACCAATGTTGCCTGACGCAACCGAAGTTTCGGTTTCGGTATCGGCTGATGTTTAAATTAAGATTACACAAATAATATTCAACATTTCGCGAATCCGAAGACGTAGAGCTGTTGAGAAGTACTTTGTGAAATGGAATCACATGTAAGCCTAAATTTTTCGGAAGTGAGCGGAGTTGCCCTTTAACGAGTGCGATTCCTCTCTTCTCTAAAATCATCATGTGGAAGGGGAAGGGTGTTAAACACGCTAGTGGAGGCTTGTCTTCAGGCGGTACGGAAGAAGCTTCTCTACTCTTATTGTCTTTCATAAAAGTCGACTAAGTCCTCGTACTGGGAAATCTTTTTGCCTGCTAGAGGCGTTCAAGCGACATTCACACTCTCCTTCCACTGTGTAGTAGAAAAAAATACTGAAATTGTACGTACATTAGACACTTTGATGTTACAAATTTTGATGGGAATCCGGGCACGACTTCGCGTATTTTCCGCTGGCTGGCTTAACTTTCCTCAGACATGTACACGTTACCCCAAAAAAGTAACTAAATACCGTTACTCGTTACTCGCTCACAAAGTAACTAAATACGTTACTCGTTACCGATTCTCAAAAGGAACGCGTGAGTTACCTCAAAAGTAACGAGTTACTTTCCACGTTACTTTGAAGACTAAATACAGAACTGCTTTTGTTTCATGGTTTATTGTTTTTTTTTGTTTGTTTGTTTGTTCGTTTCTTTATTTCGGACACAGGGTCACAAAAGGACAAAAGGCAGATAAGTTCTGCCTGACGAGGCCCAGCCCCTCAGTACACTGCATCAGCAGTCAATGGAAAAAAAACAAGTACAAAACATCGGCAAAAAAATGAAAGCCGTTTACAACTCCCTGTAACGCCGGATTGGAGCGCAGCTCTTGAGGAGGAGGACGGAAGGGTACTGAGGGGAGGGTATACCCCTGCTCCCTCCTCCTCCCTCGTTATCCTGCCTGCTACTCCTCCTCCCCTTATCCTCCCCCTCCACCCCTCCTTCTCCTTCACCTCCTCCTCATCCTTCAACCTCATCCCCTTGCCTCCTCCTCCTCTCACCTCCCCCCACCTCCTCCACCCCTGCTCATCCTCCCTGCTCCCCTCCTTTCTCCACCTCCCTCACGGGGGTAACGTGATCTCGGGGAGGGAGAGTTACGTGATCTGGGGAGTCACGTGACCTTGGGGCCACGTGACCTGGGGGGTCACGTAAGCCCCCTGAGTCACGTGACCCCTAGACCACGTGGCCCCAGGTCACGTGACCCCCTAGGTCACGTGGCCCCAGGTCACGTGACCCCCTAGGCCACGTGGCCCCAGGTCACGTGACCCCCTAGGCCACGTGGCCCCCTAGACCACGTGGCCCCAGGCCACGTGGCCCCCGGTCACGTGACCCCTAGGCCCCAGGTCACGTGACCGGGGACCCTAGGCTCCTAGACCACGTGGCCCCGGGTCACGTGACCCCCTAGGCCACGTGGCCTAGGGGGTCACGTGACCTGGGACCACGTGACCTAGGGGGTCACGTGACCTGGGGTCACTTGACCTTGCGGTTACGCCGACGCCGACGGCGACGCCGACGCCAACGGCGACGACGACGGCGACGCCGCTCAGGCCGGAAACGGGCGCCTAAGAGCTGCGCTCTAAAAACAAAACATGGGAAAGAAACAGCAGCGCAATATCATCGGTACCATTACCTCCACAAGGATGAAAATTACACGTCATATTTTATACAGAAGCTAAAATAGACCTGATCACAATACTATACACAGTGCATGTAAAGACAAATTGACGTTCAAATTTATTAGTCGTTGCCCTTAAGCAGCAGCTGCCTGTGGAAGTCTTCATCAGTTATGTTTCCCGCTTATTTGAAAATACATTTCCTTTGACGCTGAAGCGTCGTTCTACTGACGCGCTTGAAGGAACGGCAGTGTTGATAGCTTCAGCAAGAGCTGGTGAATCTTCGGGAACTGCGCCTTCATTGAGGACAGCGGGTAAGGGGTTATGTGCTTTCCCGTGTTTGCAACCTCCGGGTTTACATTCGGTCCGTACCCAGTTCTAGAAAGTTCAATTAACGAACCTGACTGTGCTCGCTGGGTAAAGGACATTTTCTGCTGTAGAGTTCAGTACAGCAACGTTTATCGCTGGACACGTCAGTCGAACTCTTCGACTGACGTGTTCAGCGATACATGTTGCTGTACTGTCATACTGTTTATTTGTTTTTCTGGTTTTCCATCTGCCTTTATCGCAATAGACACATACTAAGACTAGAATGAAAACAAGGCAGTTAAAGCGGTGTTGTGCACGTTACTCCTCAAAAGTAACGAGATACCGTTACTCGTTACTTAGCCTTAAAAGTAACTAAATACCGTTACTCGTTCCTTTTCTGAAAAAGTAACTAAATACGTTACTCGTTACCGAAAATAGTAACTAAATACAAGTAACTCGTTACTTGTAACGCGTTACGTACATGTCTGACTTTTCCTTCATGAGACACTAAGTAATGAGAGAGAGAAATATGACACACAAACTTGCGTAGCAGGCGGAAGGCCGGTGATGCAGAAACGCGGATGGTAATCTCATCATTCCCTTTTTCGCGCCGCCTGCCTAACGTCTGCTGCACTAGAGATAACTCTAGAGCACTCCCGTGCTTGCCACGTTCGTCAAGTCGCCCTAATATAAACTGATCTAGAGGTTTTCGATGACGCTTAGAAAGTTTCTGATTCAAACCATGTTTATTTTCGGTAATTAAAAAGTTAATTATTAAATTATAGTTACTTATTTTGCAAATTAATAGGCTTTTCGGAATCACTGGCGTCTTCGTACCTAATAGTTTTTTTCAAAAATATATTTTTTTTTTCAAACGCAGTAGTTTTAAAATTTTTTTAAAGTCTTCACAGAAGGCCCGCTGTACTCATTAGAGAGTCATGAAAGGCTTTTCCAGATATCTCCCTTTAGCATTCCCCTCGACTCATAAATCACACATTCTACAAAACAGTTCAAGAAGATGGAAAGGGAGTCCCCTCTTGCTCGGACTCTCGTTTGTGTACCCGGACACAACCATTCTCCCCCGTCGCTCAAAATTCAGTCAAAAGTTGCTTTCTCAACCCCGTTCACCCCGAAGCTGACAGTGCAGTGGAAGCTACGTGCTCGTTGGGCCAGCCACACTTTTGTCACGTGATCACGCTCTCTCGCGGATACCCACGCGGAGAGAATGGCGTCAGGTGTTGAAAGGGAGGCGGCTGATTGGTCCGGCCAGCGCGTAGCTTCCACCGGAATGTCAGCTTAGGGGTGAAGGGAATAAGTGAGGTCCGCTGTCGTGTGACGTGCGTTTGGGCCCGGTGACGCGCTGCGGGGGCCCGGTGACGCGCTCCGGGGGCCCGGTGACGCGCTGCGGGGACCGCGGATGTATCACATTGAAAAGGTAGAGAGCTTACGAAGGAAAGGAGGTAAGAAATAGACCGCTGTTTTCTCAAGTTTTCGTACCAAAAGTCAGGCTTTCAAATTTCTACCTTCTTTCTTTTGGACCACTGAACGATGTGCTATTTGTAAAATCCCAATATAAATTGATTTATTCCAGCCCGAAATTCGTTTAATCGGCCTTTAAGTATAGCAGCGCATATAACAGTATGCATAAGTTAAGAGAAAATAACGTTAATTCTGAATATCTCGACTACACAGAGGACAAAAGTGATGAGCTAATTCCCCCGATTGAGCAGCGTGCTCACTGTATCACCTCTTTTTACTTTGCTGTTACTACATACCATAAGGTGTATAGGTGGATATCATATCAGACCACACAGGCCAATAAATTACAAGTCTGTCAGTGTTAGGCCGTTAACTCACTAATAAGGTTTTTGCATTACTTTTTCTGTGCAACAATTGCACACTAAACTTGACCATTTTTTGTTCTGCGCGCTAAAGATCACGCCATCCAAGAATCGAGTGAGACGAACACTGATATGCGTTAATTGGTGCAACGTGATAAAGGGGCCACTTCTTGATACATGGCTCGGAAAAAGCAATTATCACAATAATGATACTGCGAGTAGACATCAGTATACGCAAGAGCACATTATAGTCTTATCGAGATATGTCGTTTCGAACACGGAACACCATCTCAAGATGTGTTCCGCATTCGGTCAACCACAAAGGAGCACATGATTTCAGTTATCTATTTTTCTTCGATTATACGGCCCATAAAATCCCCGACCCATGCGGGGTGTCTTCAACGCCTCCCTGTGCAACTGGTGTGCAAGAAAGGTAAAACGACGTGGCACGCTACATTTTTTTAGTTTCACTTTTGCGAATACCGGCGTTATAGAGAAAATAGAACCGTGGTTTTCGGCCCGTGTATGTAAGCTATGCATCGCAGAAAGCTCAAACTTTGTAAGAATGCGACGCTAACGGTTGGAATAGAACGCGACAATCTCAAAACATAACTTTTCCTGGTTCCAGAAAAAATTGAGAGGTTAACATTTTCTTTATGAGCCGACGTCCACCAGAACCTAATATCGTCAAAGCAAGAAATAACAGTGTGGGTGCCTGTTGCACCTATTTCAATTCAAACTAGTTGTCAGCAGGAAAAAAGAAAACAATATTTGATTCTTCGCAGACATGTGTTCTTCAGTGAAAGGAATCCTAGATGCGTCCACAACGACAGTTCTTGTTTTGACGATATAAAACTGAGGTAGACGTCGGCTCACTAAATTTTTTTTGTATTTCTCAATGATCTTCATATCCAGCTAAACGTACGTTCTCAAACATTCCCGTTCTATTCCTGCACCGCTTGCCTCTACATTCTCACGCAGGTTAGAGCTTTCCGCGATGCGTGGTTTATTTGCGTGGTCCGAAAAACACGGCTATCTTTACTCGGGAACGCCCTGTGCTTCCCGTACTAAAAAAATGAATTCCTTAGAAAATTTTTTCAAATCGATTTTGTTTGGACATTTATGCCGAGAGCTAGATTAATATAATACGTCTCGGGAGTGGAGATCCACCATAGTCACTGGCAGCATGACACGCCGAAGACATGCCACGTCTTGATGTTCTCTACCTCTTAGTGGCTCTAGCAAGTTTTGAAAAATCGATTGTCCACTGTGACTGGCCGGTTTAGGGTTATTTTCACGTGGGTTTTTTCCCCGTCTGTCAAGATTATGATCTGTAAGCGGCCATTGTAGAAGAAGGACGCTGAAAATGGGCCTAAACACGTTAAGACGTAAATGCTTCTACTTGGAGAGTATACGTAGGTAGGCCTAGGTTCTGTGAGATAGTTTATGCGAAATACTTGGAGTGTAGGGTTATGAAATTTGTCTTTAGATGAAGGTAATTGGGAGAAGGTAAAAAAACTGCCGTTTATAATGCCTTTTTTAAAACTTTCATCTCGAAATGCGTCCTAACGCTGCTGCAAATATGATGAAGTTCACGATGTGCTGAGTGTTCTCCGCTTTTTGCGTTCAACCAGATGTAACGCCATGTTCTACTTTTTTTGTTTAAATTATTAAAGGGTAACTGCAAAGAAAAAAAGTGTATTTTGAAACAGCCTAATTAGGACAAGCATGTCACAAAACAATTTTTCCGCCAAAACAAAATTTTTTACAGCAATATTTATTGCGCAGGACTGATTTTAGTTTGCGGCTATTTCACCCGTTTTGAATCGCGCGCCACAAAGTTGCTATTAAACGTCACAGGAAGTAGCTGCTATACGTCACGGAGTGACGTATACCAGCCAATCCGCGGGCGTCGAAAGAGCGGGAGTTTCAAATGCGGAGAGGTTGGGACTCCGACTAAATTACGTCCTGTGGCTAGAAAAAATTTGTTGCTAGAATATTGCTAGAAAAATTTGTTTTTTCGCGGAAGATTTGTTTTGTGACATGCTTGTCCCAATTGGGCTGCGTAAAAACACTTCTCTTTTCTTTGCAGTTACCCTTTAAGAACTAGTTCAACTCTGGACTGCGCTATCTCTCAGAATTAATGGTATACCACCAGTCGTTCATTTGCTTAGAATGATCAAAATGAGGTACCTCCCGGGAGTTCTTGCTTTAAGGCAAATGTAATGTCATACTGACTTTTTTAATTGCTTGAAATATTAAAAACTAGATTACGGTTTAATTCCATTACACTCGCAGGAAAGTGACGGCATATCACCTTGCATTTTCCTAGAATAAATAAGAAAAAAAGTTTTTGTGAGCGCTTCATTTGAATATTTTCTGCTTTTCATTGCAGAAAAACTGATCGATACAACAAAACAAATAAAGCTCAAGTAAAACATTTCGCTGCTTAAACAAACTCTTGTTTTATATATCAAATATTCTTGTTTATTACATTTTGAAATTTATTAAAAGTAATATAATTTTGGAATCAATTGTGCGTAAATCTGTTTGAAATTTAGGTTTTGAAAATACTATCGATTTTCGACTCAACGTGCCCGGTTCTTTCTTGGCTCCTCGCTTATTAAGTGACAAAATGTTCAACTGGGATTTACTTTTGATGGCAAAAAACAAACGAAAACGGGAAATTTGAGTAAGAAAATATAAATGACAATAATATATAAGTGCTGTCGAAACGGGTTTATAAACCAACAAAAAGAAACTACGACTCCTTACACAAAAAACCAGCCGGCGGGGTTTCGAGAGTAAAGGAAAGGAGTGACATACTTTAGTGACTCATCCAGAAATCGGTGTACTGTTCCAACCCTATGCTTTAAAGCGTGCGCTCAGTTTTAAATGTTTATTTCAAAGTACTTACCTATTTAATTATTCTTGAACCTACTGTTACTCATATAATTAAGAAGTAGCAAATAAATCACTGAAAATATGATGGTTTTGCTACAGGCACCATGTACCGGATCACTTGCGCCATCCTCTTCGCCTGGTTTTATTGCCGCCTCTAGTAAGTATATTTGGTCATATTCACGTAGTCTAGTTACGGGAGGTGTGAAACAAGACTCTTTCTAAATGGCGCCAGTCCTCCACGGACATGCACTCATTTGCAGCTAGTTTGTTGAAACGAGAACGTGAAAAGTGTTGAAAACTAAAAAAAAAAACGAGAAGTTGAACGTTCAGCGTGTTTTCCTAACACGCGCCGGCGTGATTTTTTTTCTTTGCCCGTCTCCTGCGCGTTTTTTTCCAAATAGGAAAAGTGGCGATAGCCAGAAATAGCTTAAACAGAAAACCCCCATAGCAATTAAAATGAATGCTTCTCACTAATTGGACACGAATATGGCGTTGGAATTTCTGAAAGTGTAGTAGTGCGGATCACCGAACGTACTGCGCTCTCTTGGAGCCTAGTCAGCGATGAATCTCGCTATACCAGGATGAGAATGCGAGTGCCTCGTTGAGTCTGAGAAGGCGCTATCATCGGCTCCTGACCACTCTACTCTTATTCCGGTCAGGGTCAGGCCTTTAGTGTAATATTAAGTCACATATTTTTGAGTTTCTGCGGGTTAACCTAAACACAAATGCAAAAAAAAGCGTCAATATAAAGATCTGAAGCAATAATTAGAGTCTCATGTTAGCCCAATGGCTTGTCACTGCCTCTGATGACTTATGCATGAATAGTCGAACGGATCACAAGCAAGGGCTGTGAATGTAACTTGCGTCAGTGACTATAGACAAAAAATAAACATTCACAAAACTGAATGTTTATAAAGACCAGTACAATGATAATCGTAATTTAACCTTCACGCAGATAGTTTTACAATGAGCTGCAGTACTAGCTAGCGCATTGAAATGACACTGAGGAATGGTAATAGAGATTTTTAAGTCGAAACGATAACTCTGATAATGACTATCCGATACTACACCGACGCCTTTGCGCATGCTTCGCACGTTATCATATAGTGTTATCGAATATATTGTAACGTTGAATAAAACTTTACAAGATTCTCGCAGGGGCGGATTCTGGCGTGATAAGCCATTGAAAGGGACATTTCAACAAGCCATCATGATTTAGAGCAGAGAGGGAGGGATGTTGGTATCATCACCGACAGCTTCAGAAACGAAGGGCAGGGGTTTCGTGGAGTTTTCGCCCGTCAATAAAAATGGAGGTCCCGGGTTTGATGCCAAAATCACCTCATTCTATTTAAAAGCCTATACTTCTCATCACTTGGATATGCATTTTCAGTAGATTAGTTTTTAATAGGCACCATTTTCAAGATCAGTAGACTCTCAGGTAGATGATAAAGATTGCTCAAAGATTTGCCGCTGTGCGACCCGCGTCGGCCATGTCTACGCTCGCACCGCCTCTCTTCGTCGTTGTTCCAAACGCTTGCGTGCCTACTTTCCTTCCCTTCCCTCTCTCCCGGGGTGTGTGATCCGTCGCGCGTGTCTACTTTCCTCCGAGTGGCGGTCCCGTCGCGCGTGTCTAGTTTCCTCGGGCTCGTCACGATGATTACCGACCAAGGCAATAAATGTGTTCGTATTTTTCTTCAAAAATGTGTGTCACGTCTGTGTCGTGTGGTAAACAGCTTCGCTTGTCATGAACCTTCACAAAGTGGAATGTCTCATGATATTTGTTTTATTATGTTCGCGCCTTTTACTCCGTAAATTCGCGCCTTTTTCTCCGTAAAAAAATTCTACGACTATTTGAAAGTTAAAGGTAAGCCTCAAGACCTCCCAACTGAACCGCTATTCAGCAAATATGGCCTACTTAAAGTGAATCAAATTTATTATTTTAAATTGTTACAGATAATACAAAAACCCTCTTCGCAATTCCGCCAGAAAACACAACGCATCACACACTTAGACATAGAATCAGACGACCTCCAAAAATACGTACCAATTACGGAAAACAAACGACGAGCTTCCAAGTCGCCAAAATCTTGAATAATTCGGAAGATCTAATAGATTTTAACTGCTAATATACTCAATTCAAAAAAGACTAAAGACACTTCTGGTGGGCAGTGACATTGTGTTCTGATATGTGTGTACTGTGTACTTATCAAATCATGTCCATAATTCGCTTTTGAATTGTTAAAACATGTTTCTGAACAATTGTTTTTTATCATTGTTCGTTGACAAAACTATTGTGGGATAATTGATTGATCCTGTTTTTTGTTTCTGAGTTGTATATGATTTTATAGCTTCTTTTCTCAATGTTTTGTGTTCAAAAATCTATGCCCCTGCACTGCTGTGTTAGAACTGAAAGGGGACAGAGACCTCGTCAGGCATCACGCCTTTAGTCTTAGCCCACTTCCCGGTCAATCGGGAAAAGAAGGAATAAAAGAAAGAAAGAAAAAAAAAATTCATTCTATGTTGTACCTATCGGTAGGTTCTTGCTCAAATAAAATGCCCAGCGCTTGCCACACCATTTGATTCTTAAACAGTCAGGCACCACAGTAGGTAGGATAGATAGGTTGCTCAATCACGGCGAACTGTATACATCGTTTCGTGTGAAGGTCTTGGGACACGTGATTAGTTTTGAGAAAGATCGACGTTTTGGTCGTCATTTAGGAGCAAGATAAGAATCTATAAATGAGGGGAACAATTCGCACTTAAAGTAAGGTCCTGTGAGTATAAACGAAGCAATTTTGTGTTCGGCTATTTTAAGCAAAATAAAATAGTACGTGACACGAACCACGAACATATGGCAAGCACAGCAAGGAGGCACGTTTATTTGGAACGGGATTTTTCATCGAGGCTAATAACCTTTCTTTATTTTGAAATTCTGAAACATTTAGAACTTGATAAAAAAGAAAGAAAAACCCTCTTAGATATGAACCGTACCTGGCGTAACGTTTTGTAGGTTTTGCATGGGTTAATTTTTGGGACAAAGGTTATTAGTCACCGATAACTTAAGAAACTGACAACTTAACAACATGATTCGTTGTTGGGCGCTCCTATCGTCTAATTCCGGAAACTCATTGGCTGTGTAGTGATAGGATGCTTGGGAGTTTTCTTTTAATCTGTTTAATCTATAAAGGTGATCACAGCTCGTACCGTATACCGAAGATTGCAGCAAAGTAGCTAATTGAGCTAGTTGGTTTATAGTTAAAAAAACATTGAAGAACAGAAAACAACACAAAGCCAAGGAGTAAGACCGGACGAGGCGCATTGCGTTGTCTTCTTCCTGCTCCTTGTTGTTTTCGGCGCTTTTGGATTGTTTAAACCTGAGATTGGTTCGGGACATGTTTCCAGCGACCTTATAGCAGATTGTTTTTATGTGCTTCACCAATATCTTGATCCATGCTCGATCTTGTCGAGGGCAGTCATATGAGGGATATGATACGGTTCTTGAGATACATCAACTTAATTAGTCTCTACATTACTTTCATTTTGTTGGCTACTCGCGGTTGATGGACAAGGTCTATACTTAGGTATACATTGGCAAAAGATAGGGTTTCTCCCACAAATATCAGACCGGTATTTTTATTTTGTAGCTGCGTTTTCGTCTCTGCCATTCGTTCTTCATGTGTGGTAGAACTGTTTGTGGTGTCTAAGAATAATCATTGGATTTTTTTCAGCTTCTCTCAGTGTGGCGCGTGAAGATGGTGATCTTCTGGACGCCCTTGCTCACAAGGATACAAAAAAGCTAGGCGAAGAAGCCATCCAGTTAGGCGAGATTCTTCGGAAATGCGCGAAGAACTTGAAAAATGAGCCCATTATAGAGGAGTTTCCAGGAGATGAGGTATGACACGAATTACAGTTGTTTCTTCGCGGCAATTGAGAAATGAAATATAGAAAAATATTCAGTCGAGGTTTTTATTTAAATTTGCTAAAAAGACAATCGCTTTCATAAAAATAAAGTGTAATCTTATTGTCAGTGTTAACTTAGAGCAATCATATTTCGTAATTGTTTGAAAACTGGCAGTCACTTAACGTGGCCATATAAAGAAGGTTTATTTTGATCTTTCTTTATAGTGGTCGCAGATTTTTTTAAAGTAATCTACAAATGATTGCTTATAGATGAGAAACTAATATCTAATTCATGATGACCTTTACTTTCGTTTTACTTATGTTTGCTATAAGTCAATAATTAAAACACATTGTTTAACTAATGGTTGTTCTAGAGGGACGTCTTCAACAATCTGAAACCAGAGTCCACATTCACGAGGGCAGCAGAGTTGAATGAACCTAGGTGGGGGATAAGGGTGCTTAATTCTTTATCCATGAGCCGCTCTGTGATTGAGTTCTTTCGCGAGCACCAGAATCTGAATTTCCACATTCACGTGCGCCCCAGCTCACGTGCTTTTTCTGGAATTGAACGTCTCTCCCTACTCAACAACATTCCTTTATTCTCGAACGAGTCAAAAAGTATTACGTGCTTTGAGTAGGCTGGCGGGATACCGAATCTGTTTAGCAAACGTAGCGTTTGGGCGTTCTTTATTTTTCCTTCATTTTAGTTTGATACGATCTTCCCCGAAACTAACATCGCTCGCCTCTCTTACTGTTGTCTTCGTGCCTTCTTTGCAAGGTAAAAAAATAGTTTGTGATCGAAGCAACGGTAGGAATATCATACTGACACATCGTTTTTTGGTAAAGATACACTATTTCGGCCCGACGGTATTGCAGTTGCATAACGATTCCGTAAAAATCTAAAGTAACGGGAGAAAACCCGTTTTTGAGAAGACTGCGTTGCGCGAAGCGACGTTACGCTGGGGTGACGTGGTGCTTATTTCAAGCAAAGTGGGAACAGATGTGTGGGGGAGGAGACAGGAGAGGAAGAGAACTTACATATACCGATCCTAAATATTTCTAGTTTTCTCTGCTTGGTGTCGTTGTAATGCTACAAAAAATTCATCAGTGCCAGTTGGTGTTATAACTAAACGTTTTTTGAATATTTTTATTTTCAGGCGGAGGAATACTTTTTTGGGAAAATCTGGGAAAGTATCAAAAGCAGTGCCAAGGACGCAGTCCGGGATGCTAAAGAAAATATTAAGAATAGCATAAAGGAGGCAGCCATGGACGCTAAAGAAACGATCATCAACAGTCTCAAGAAGGCAGCGATGGACGCAAAAGACAAGATCACGGATGGTGTCAAGGACGCAGCCAGGCAGGCTAAAGAAAAGATCAAGAACAGCGTCAAAGATGCTGCCAGGAAGCTTTAGGAAAGTTTCAGTTTTCTTCAATTGACTATCTTGGAAAGAAGGCCGAAATTCTAATGGGCGGCCTAATCAACAAGCAGCGTGGCAGCTACTCAGTGGAAGACAATGAGTCGTACATTAAATTTGTGGCCGTCCTATCCAACGATATTGACCAGATGGGGCAGGACCTCATTGAACAGGGTAGGAAGCTACTCGAGGAATAAAATATCGAAGAATATAAGGTGGACTTTTGATGGCTGTAGCGAGATCCATTTTTGGTTCAGTTGCATTAGTCGGAGAACTCAATGATGAACAATACATAAAACTAGACATGTGGCTTATTTAGTACAAACGTTTTATGTTGTGTCTTCTCAAAGAAAATTATTTTTTATCGACATACAATAAAAATGGGACCATGGTGTATTGAAATTAGTAAACAAAAACAATAGAAACACTCTAAAAGTTCGTAATAACAGTACCGACACTCATCTGTGCAACAAAAGGAAGAAAAAAAAAACTTTTAATAAATATTCTTATTTGTTAACGCGTTTATGCACCACAGAAAATTGATACGGCGTTTGCGAAAAGGTCGCCATCGCAAGAAAGGACGTTCTCTTTACATTGTGGCTGAAGGACTGCTAGTAAGAATATCATTCTGGTTGCTATCGCTTTAAAATACGTGCGCAAGCAGCCATTCCCACGTTAGGAAACTTAAGGTGTGCTTTATTATGACAATGCTTCTTGGTTCGTGCTAGCCTTTGGCGTTCTTTTCAGCGGATGCCGCAATGTGATTGGTTGCGAGGTTATAATAAGAGGTGAGAGTCGCCATGCAAAGCATTTCTTAAACTGTTCAATGACAATAGTATGAGACAAGGTCAACCGAAGTGAGCCTGAATAGGCCACTATAATTTACGCTTGGTGGTTTCATTAAAATTGAGTCATCCTTTGCGTTTTATTTTTTCTTTGGGGGAGGGGGAGTGATTATTTGGTACTTTTGGAAAAATGTATGTGGTATCTATATTCTTGAAAGGAAAAAAATAATATGCTATTTAGAAAAATTATAACAAATCAGATTAATGGAAAAACGAAATCCGAATTGCTAGAAGGTGAGACGTGTCAAAAGCTCAATTTGATTTTTTCTCGAAGTTCGATGTTGTTTCAGGAGTATTGGATCTACCTCGGAGGCTAAGATATTTTAACATCGCAGGAAATGTTACTGACCAGATTTATTAATAAAATAATTATTTATTTTTTCTTTTACCGGTTTTTTCGTATAAAATAGCGAACTTTCTACAGTGAGCAACTTTGCCTCATATTTGATTAGCTTAAGTATGCGAACCTTTGAATATAATGACATAAAAGGAGCATCACTGCATATCTATGATCGTCGGTCATTTGGAGGCGTAACTATTGTCTTTGTATTGTTTACGAAATAAATTATATCTAGATCGAAACTTGTTACAATTCTAAACTTTTGAAGTTTTTGAAGTCAGCTTAAAAATATTTTGCTTTAACAGTTTTTTTTTGATAGCCCATAAGGTATAGAAATCAGACACGTAGCCGGGGGTGGGGGGGGGGGGAGGAGGGGCATGGGGCCCGGGCCCCCCGAAGTCTTCCATTTTGCTTGGGCCTCCTTTCCCCCTCTTTCTCATACAGCACTTTGTCATGGGCGGAGCTTGTCGGATTCAAGAAGCGCCTGGTCAGAACCGCAGCACCTGCGCCGTTCCTCGCGATTCTTTTCTTTTTTTCTTTTTCTCCTTTTTTCTTCTGTTCTTCCCAAATCTAAGCCCATGACAATGATGCGTGCGACACTTTCATTCTTCCGAAGCACTGGCGTCAGCACGAGTCACCCTCTCCCGCTCTCTCTCCCTCTCTCCCCGGCGCTGACAAGCTGACAGGCACTACCGGGTTTTCGTCAAAACGAGCATTTTAGATGCGGAGCATCTCTTGCTCGGGTCTATGTCCCGCGGCGTCGGCGTCGGCGTCGGCGTCGTAGTCCGCACTCACACTACGCATGCGCAACTCTCCTCCTTCCCTCTCTCCAACAGCTGCGCGTTACTCTCTCCACTCTCTCTCTCTCTACCAGCTGCGTGCACTTCGCGTGCGTTCGCTTCTACTCACACCGCGCGCGCATGCGCAACTTTCTCTCCTCTAGTCTCCTCTCCTTCAAGTGTGAATATAAGCAGCGGTAGCGCGCGTGCAGTTCAGCGCTGTTGACTCCACTTCACTCCGCTCTTCCGATGAAGTGTGATGGAAGCAACAGTCCCGTCAGTTAGTGGGTTGACGCAAGCAAGCATCAGCACCACCCGCAAACTAACAGCAACGCCGCTACGTCCACTGAAGACAAGACTGCGCAACGAAGGGCACGTGACGCTGAGCGCAAACGCGCGAAGCGAGCGGCAGACCTGAACTACGGCAACGAGACGCGGCGTCCATTCGTTAGCGTCGAGAGCGGCGGATGCTGAACGTCTACGCAAATAAAGCATTCACCATCTTCCCGGAGGGGAATCGTATGCGGTGATGCGGAGCATCGCGGAGTTTCCGACAACGTTTCACGCGATGTGCTGGTAACCGCAGGGAAGTTAACAGCGTAATAACGCACGCAAGTTAACAACGTTACTAACGGCGTTACCAGCACCGTTAGTCACACCGTTAACCACGATCCGCGATGCCCGCATCACCCCACATGGTTCCCCGGGAAGATGGTGTACTTTTTTGTCTTAGTGAAAAAAGCGTCGCACAGCTGGTGTGGAGCCAAAGAGCAGGAGGTTAGCTGCGGCTGACAGTGGAACGTGGGCTGTGCACAGTTGCCGCTCTGCTGTCACCGGGCCTTCTTCGCTCTGCGCTTCACGTAGTAGCGGGGGTGGGCCGTGACCGGGTGTGCTGCAGTTTTAACTGATGGATGTGGCTCCCCTCCAATATGGATGCGGCTCTTCTCCAAATGTTGCGGATGTGCGTTCTTTTCACGAGTGATTGTCGATGGTCTTGTTGGCAGTGAGCATCCACATACTCTGGGATAGGCAGAGTGCAGAAAAGGGGTGAAAAAACTAAAGCAAGATCCATTGGTAGATTTTTAGATATGGTAAGCATGACCTTGGCATACTCCATACATGTCCCCCCTTTGGGAAGCGGTAACACTGACCTCGTAACAAGCGAAAAAGTGGCAGAAAAACTAGAGGAATTAAAAGAAAAAGCCAAAAGAAAAAAAAAGAGAGAAAGACGTTTGTAACTCTCTGTAATACTGAATTAGGCGGCAGCTTTCGGAGAGGAGGAGGGGGAGGGTACGGAGGGGAGGGTACGCCCTGCTCTGTCCCCCTCCGTCCCTACTCTCTGCTCCTCACTTCAGCGGAAAACGATCAACCCTCGCCAAGTTGGTCGCGCAATGCGTTCAACTGAAATATTTCCGACCACATTAGTGGCGAAAACTTCCTCATGACTAAATTTACACGGGAAAGGTTTCCAGATAGCGGAGAAATGTTAGCTGCGGGATTTAATACATTTCCGACCAAGTTTAGCGCGGAAGGTTTTATCTAAATTTAGCGGAGAAAGTTCTCGCTGAAATTTAGCGGAAGGTCTACTGCAGAAATTAGGCGCCATGTGACGTGATGAAGGGTGAAGCGTCACATTTGACCCCGATGATGCACCGCGCGACATCACGTCTGGCGTCATTATGGGAAATGTTCCGTAGTGCAACGCTACTGGCACGACGCCGCTCAGGCCGGAAATGGGCGTGCCTGGCCGCTCGAGTCACGGGAAGCGGATCCGCGTTCGCAAAGCGGTTGCGAACGCGTTTGCATAAAGATCCAGTACGGTCGCACGCGCACTCGATGACATCAGGCGCGTGAAATTCGTGCCTGACCTTCTACTATTGCCGCGTTCGCAACCGCTTTGCGACTTCGCGGATCCGCTTGCAGATGACGAATGAGCGGGGTTCGAGCTGCGCTCTGAAAAGTGAAGGGGTCCAGTGTTACGAGTTTCTTAAAGCCTGGGACGTGTGTGGCGTTTCCATGGGTCACTGATAACGCATCCCTTTAAAGGGGCCCTGCAATCATATTTAAGCGTGTACCTTTTTGCTGTTTCCACGTCTCTTGGGGTTCGGGCAAGCCAGCGGGCACGAAGAGTAACTATATATCAGTGCGTCATATTTTAACCGGACGACGCGGAAGCCTCCTCCACCGACGAGGGCGACCCGCGGTACCGAAAGCGCGCAAAATGTGACGTTTTTGGTCCTGGAGCTTACTACTGGTCAGAGCCGCTTAAAGCTTTTTTTTTAAGTCGAGATACAAAATATGAAGTGTCTCGAACCGTTTCAATTATGTATGAAGAGTAGCTTTTGTTCAGTACTTTAGATAAGAAAAGAAACAAATGACAGTTTATAAAGTACGGAAACAAGAAATGACACGTCGACATACCTGCCGCCAAGCGGCGGAAAAAGCGGAGCATATTAGAAAGGGCTAGTGGGATGAGGCGCCAATGAACGGCGAGCGTAGAAAGGTCCCGAAGCGTAAGAAAGCCATTTGGCGGTATGGCAGCGCGAAGTGGCTCCCGTTCTGTACTTATCTTCACCCCGTGTTTGCTGTCGTTTATGGCCAATGAAGTGTTATGCCGAGATAGTCTTTAATCGCGCAGCAAATGCAATTCGAGCCGCCCTGGCCGCCCGCTTCATACAGCCTATCCAACACACGCTTTAGTGGCGCCCTCTCGAGCCGTCGACGCGGAGTGCGGCAGCCGTGAGCGCTCGATGAACTCACCACCCCCTCCTCTAGTTAGCGGCCACTCAAGCCAGGACCTACGACGTCATGAAAGCGGTTTTGTTTTTGCTTTTTTTGTAATTCTAATTTGCCTATAACTTTTAAAATAAAGCGAATTTTGCAAAAAAAAACGTTTCATCAGGTCTACGTTTAGTGCGCTTAGGTCCGGTGCAAATTAAAAACCAGTCAAAAGGGTGTTGTTAGGACCCCTTTAAGAATCCACCAATGAATATTTATCTTTTGGCTTTCCCTTTGGTTCCTCTACTTATGCTGCTTTTTTTTTGGCCTCGTTACGGCGTCAGGCATTAGCGCTTCTTAAAGGGGGACGTGTGATGGCCCTCGCAAGGGTCATGTTAACGGATTCCCTAAGACTCCACCAATGGATATTCCGTAATTTTTTCACCCTCTTTGTACTCTCTGTTTCTCAGAGTGGGGCACAAGGTCCCGCGGTCGTCGCCGCCTTGTAAGCGAACCTCCACCTGCTCGTGGTGCGCCCTGCCAGCTTGTCCGCTGCAGAAAGAAGCTCTGCCGATTATCCTCTGCTGAACGGTGGGCACCCTGACAAGGGTCGGCCCTTGGGAGAAGAGTAAAGCAAATATCACTACGGTGGCGGTTGGGGCGCAGGGGATGCCCTCGACCGTCGTCGACCCACTGGTGTTGCCCCTGAATGCCCCTTGTGGGGGTCGGCTGGTATCGCGCTCTGCGGGGTCCTTTCTTCCTGTCGGGCTTTCCTGGGCTGTTTCTTGGTGTGGGCCTAGTTTCTTTCCAAGTACAGTTCCCAATTGAACTTTTAGTGAAATTCCCACTTGATCCTAGGATCAAGCTCATTTATATCAAATTGACTTTAAATCTGGCTGTGCGCACTGAGGCGGTACCGATTGAGGCAATTTTTAATTTTCAATCATTTTACAAGCCTCACCTTTTCAAACTTGTCTGTTAGACTACGCCGACGCCCCGGATTCGGTCATCCATATCACTCGTGGAAAGAACCACATCCATACCAATCGTGGGAGGAACCGAATCCGTATCACTGGTGGAGTGAACCGCATCCATCGTTTTAACTACACACACATCACGGCCCACGCACCGCTACTACGGAAGCCCACAGCGGAAAACACCGGCGAATGCGGAGCGGCAAATGTGCAGCCTCGGGCGTCACAAAGGCGGGGCGTGGCATCACAAAGGCAGGGCGGATCACCCAGGGTACAGCGGTCAGGGGGGTGCAGCCGGGCAGTGAAAAGGGTAGCTGGGGGTAGCGGTGGTGTACCGCTCCCGGTGCCGCTTACCCATGTGATGCCGCTGCGCCACAATTCCCGTCGCGGCGCAACACCTCCCAGAAAACAAAGCCGTAGTGCTGACTGAGATGGCGTCATCAGAAAGGCCAACACTAGATCCAGATTGGACACGACGATTACGTCAACGTTCAACTCAAAGTTCAAGTTTGACTCGAAGCCGAGTGCTGACGCGGCACTCGTTTCAATCTGTGTCCAGCGTTGGCCTTCTCTGATGCCAGCGTTGGCCTTCTGGTTGGAGAATGGCCACGGAACGACGAAGAAGGGGGAACGGGGTCACGCGCGGGAGAAAGCGCGCATGGGTGAGCCTTGGTTTGTAGAACTGTCAACCGTAGATCTGCAACGGTTCCACTGTATACTTTGCCTTTTTTTTTCTATTTCTTCCGCATGCTTGCTGCTGACCAGTGTAGGGGCCCGAGGACCAGTCAAGCTGCTTACTGCAGCTTTTTCTCTTGGGCCCCCCATCATTTGATGGAAAATAAAGTTATTATTATTATTATGTTCGCATTCTGATAAAACCGCTACCATCACGTCGATCGGGTCGTAGTTTCTTCAGATCCCAAACTGCTGGTGCCGAAACCCGGGATCTAGGAGACGCCCAACAAAAAGAGTGACAGCTCTCCATCAGACAGGACAAAGAACCTGGATAACCACTCGCCTTCAGAGTATGGACCGACTGCGGAGGAAACGAGCCGTCATCCGGTCAGCGGTGACCAGAGCCACCAACGAGTTGCAAGCTCTACTGGATTCCTCGGATGCAACCGCTGGTTGAGCTCTACAGAAAACTTGAACATCCTCGAACTGAAGGAAGCAGCATTGAACGCTGTTGACGGTGAGATTGAAGATGGGGTTGATACTGAACACCTTGAAGAAGAGATGGAAAGCGTCAAGGCTTATCAAGTGTCGATCTGCCGTTTACGAACAGGAGCCACGCTCAAGCTGGATGCCCTGCGCAGCAAGGTATTAGACGCTGTATTCGATATTTATAATTATTAAAACGCGTAAATTTGTTTCCTGCGTTTAGCATATGTATTATGTAGCCTTTAATTTAGTTCTTAATATCGACAATGGCTTAATTGCCTGCTGGAGAGCAGGCGTTTCTCCCCCAATTTGATTATGTTGCGTAGGACTGCCATGACATTTTCATGCAAGACATGCAAGTGTCAGTACTTCGGAAACAATGAGTAGCTTCAGTTTCATTGCTTTGAATTTGTATTTAAAGGATAGAGAAGTTTGCGAAGACTTAACAGTGCCGACTACTTTTTACTGATTAAAAAAGACAAAACAGAAATTGTAGGTTCAGTCGAGGTTAAACATTTAGCGGAAATAATCGATTGCCGTGACGACAAAGGACACAGCGCGGCGTTTCATACGTGTAAACAGGCACTAGTACGAACTAAAGCAGTGGGCCACCTGGTACTCTTTTGTGAGCGCCTTTTGTGACCTCCAAAGCGATCAGCACAGGTTCAATTCTTAGAGAATAATAGCGGACACTAATGTTCATGACGACGAGGCGAGGCGCCGGCAATGGCCGATTCACACGACGGACTGATCCGCGGACGGATTGATCACGTGACGACATGTCCGCGGATCGTCCGTCTCCCAAGCGCATCCACACGAGGGACACGACGAGCAGACGCCAGCGAGGACGGACCGAACCTGTTCGCCACCCCACAGTGCCGCGAAACTCCAACATCGCACTGTGGCACCGTTGTCCAAGAGAGAAAATCGACGTTTGCTACCGCGATAATAAATCGTACGCCGCTGTTACGTACAGATCGAGACAAAACACCGTGATAGGCTTCGCGCGAAGCGCCACTAGCTTTACTGACCCAAACCATGAGAGTGGCACAGGCATGGTCCTGCTCGAGAAGGGTTCCGCGTAGAAGCGACGAAGTTCTGGGCTCGCGGAGGGGCGTTCGAAGATGCCTTCACGCACTTCGCGGTCGTGCACAACACTCAAGTACACCACAGCCACAAGAGAGGTCTTCCTCGGTGAAATCCTGATTGGACGTGCAAGAATTATCGCGGCGTGCTAGACGAGTTTTGACGGGAGCTTCTTGACGCGGACCCGGAGGAGTACCGGAACCTGCGTCGCGTCAGCCAGACAAGTTTCTGCAGTTTCTTTCACACGTGAAACCAAGAAACGCGCGACAAAATGAACCAGCGAACTATGAAGCGAACGCACAACACACAACGATGCGCCATTTTTGTTTTCATCGCCCAGAAACAAAACAAAAAAGAGAAAACAATGTACCGTTGCCAGACTAAACGCTTTTCAAGTCGATCTCCCGCTAAAAGTCCGCGAGTGAAAAAGGCGCTCGACTTTATCAGTCCGCGCGTCCACGGACGAGGCGCGGATCGCAGGAATCGGTGACATGGCGGTCACGTGGTACACGGTCCGCGGACGAAAATCGCGATTCGGTCCGTCGTGTGAATCGGCTATAACTTGGGGGAAATGGAGCTAATCAGGCCGGTAGGTAACTGCAACTAAGACCGCGCCACCCCATCGTCTGAAACTGTGAGGGTCGCCGTCTCGCTCCTACGGTGTGCAGGGAACGAAATCAAGGCTTAAACACTGGCGGCTTAAAATCAACAGGAGAAAGAAGTATATATTTTTATTATTTTGCCAAGGGCACGGACATCCTTCGAGCTCGCCAATTGCAAAGAAAAGAGCACATCATTCTCATCATCAAAGCGGAACGAGATTGCCTGGCGGGTGCCTTCTTAGTAGCATGACGAAGTTTGGCAAACAGCATGCGTCTCAATAGTGCACTTCGAGAAGCCGCTGTTCTGCCTCAGGGCATCGCCGGACAAGTATTACTTGCACACGGGGTCGCTTACTTTTACGTTAAAAGCAGCGGTATCTTTTCTTATTTACTATTATACCGTCATTGCGTGTTATTAAGACGCTGAACTGGTAACGATAGTAAACGACAATAACAATGTATTTAAATATTTATTTTTTTTCAGACGTCAACAGTCTATTGAAGTACCCACGATATAGATAGTTGGAACGACCTAACCAATCTAGCTCTCGGTGTATTGAAAACAGTGCAACCCCGCAAACGGCGATTTCACTGTTTCGACCGTCGATCACTTTGGTCATCTTGCCTAGTGACGACAGTACAAGAAGAGTTTACATTGTGCACACCTGCATATGTTCAGTTATTCATATTTTCTACATACACACATACCCTATAAACAGCTCATCAGCCATATATTTTCTTATCCCAACAAGAGAGAAAGCATGTACCGCCACTCCAGTTGGTAGCTGAAACAAACAGGGACCTAAGAACTTGAGTTCTAATTCCTACGCATCAAAAACTATTTCAGTTTGAACATAATTTATTTTCTAGTTCAAGATAAAAGCCAAATGTACACGTTTCTTGAGGTCATCCAGTCGCCGCAACAACGGCACCAGAAGCCTTGTTGATCACAACGGCGGTAGCAATTTTCTTGCCAGCGTTGACGATCATCTTCCTCCACTTCTTGAATTTCTTCCTCAGACCGTAAGGAACCACTTCATCTTTGACTTCGTCAACTTCGTCGTCATGTTCGCTCAGGATACCTTTCGCACCGGCAGCAGGCTGCTCGAGTTCTGAAATCAACAGTGCCATCTCCAGTTCTTCCTCTTCTGTTGCTGCCGAGTATTTGCCCTGAAGCAATTTGCCAACCCTTTCGAGGGTTTCTCCTACTTTCCGTCTCCAGCGGTACTCCTCAGCTAAAATGAATAAGAAAAACCAACAGCAAAATAAGGGAAACTGGTTGGGTGTAGTACGCCTGAAAAGGGAATTTGCAATATAAAATAGCTCCCAAAATCGTTGACTTCATGTAGAAAGCGAGAATACCAGTTTCATTACCATACCGCGGAACTATCTGAAACTGAATAAGTTAGGTCAGATGTAATCGGATAGTTTAGACAACACCTTAACTAAAGGTCATGCATAGTAAAGAATAATGTCACGGCACAAACACTCGAAAATAATAACAAAACACAACAACATTACGATGGGAGAGTGCCAACAACATGTAGATTGTCCGCAAATGAAGTTGAGTTTTTTGCTAAAAAATAGTGCGAGTGATAATTGTTTTTAATAGTAGGTATGAATTATGTATATATTAGGCAAAAAAGACATGCTACTGCATGTAAAAAGTTCCTTACAGTAGCAAAAATGATTTTATATATTTATAAATTGGGGCAATTATAACGCTAACGACTTTACACTTTTATTTTGGATATTATAGGATTATCTTGGTAGCTGCTTTCTTGTTACTGAAACTGTCGCATTTAACTAATTACGTCATAAAAAAAACACGTAGAGTTGTACTTGGTAAATTACCTTCTTCGGCAACTTCTACAGGCTTCGCTGTTTCTACCGGCTCTCTGAAAGAAGAACATGCTTCATAAATATAGATTCGTTCAAATAGTACAATTCTAGGAGCTGAAATAATTTTAAAATATTTTACTCACATGCTGGCGCCACCAGTAAAACATGAAAAAAAGGAGGAAAAGCAAAGGTTTTATTTGTATGCTACTTTAATTCGCTATATTCATCACGTTTTTCAGAAACTACGCCTGATTAACACTTAAAAATAAAATTAACCACCTTGTTGAGGGATCTAGATCTAATGTTCGGTCCTGTTAACATTTAAAGAAGAACTTTATTGTCGAGCAATGAGTGGGAAGTGTCTGAAGACCTTTAATCACCACATTAATTCCACGAATTCCCGTTTGTCTCTAGAAAAATATTAGGAATTTCTCCATGTGTCCTTCATAAACAAAATGAACGCCCAATTTCCCTGACGTTAAAAAAAAATTCATAGTTTTGAAATTTAACAACGAAGTTGATGCGATAATATTAAGCTATAATAGCGAAATGGCGAGTGAACCCAGTTTACTCACATGTCACAGCCAACAAAGCAGCAAGAAGAAAAGGTAAAAGCAGCTTCATTTCACTCGAAAACTGAAAGAAGAATCCCAAGCAAGGTTTTACTGACAATCTCTGTTTTGTCAAACGCACACGCTTGAGCAAAAATAAAATTGGGATCTGATGATAAATTGTAATATGGAAGCGGAGGGCAGAATAATCAGGAGCCTAGACTTTGGATCATTGGATACGTCGCCAATTATATTTACTGACAGCATTAGAAACTTAGAGCCTGGCAATAGCCGTGCATCTTTTTAACCTTAAAAAACATAAAAAAACAACTACAATGAAAATGTTTGCAGACAACCATACTCCTTCAGTTAGCAACGAGGAATGCTTATCTTCGTGCACTGCTCTTTTGAATGCTATTTTAAGTATTTATAATTACAGCACGCTCGCCTTAACCAATCTTGTTTTCCCTACGTAAACAATGAAAAATGCGGTGTTATTAGATAAAGAATTCTGAACAACAAAGTATGTAGTAAAAATTTTGCAGTGGCTATTGGCGACTGGAGAGTCGCAGAGGAGACGAGTTACAGTGTGTATGAGTAAGCTAAATTTTAAAAATGGTCAGATGCAAGCTTCGAAAAACTGAACGTTCTTGCACGTTACCAGAACTGGTAGCCCGAAACTCTACTAGGGCGATTATACCGTGAAAACAGAATGATACTGACAGAAGCATGACGTAATGTTTCGGAAGCAAACATTATGTGAAAGATGCGTAGCGTCTAGGATGCGAGAATTGTCAACTAACCACTGGAGCGTTCCTGGAAGAATGAATGAATGAGAGCTTCTCTTGGCGTTCTTATAGGCTCTATTTACCATCGTAACGCTGGAAAAAGCCTTCACTGGGCTTCTTTTTTTCTGTGGCGGAATTTCTTATCTTGTACATTATGTCCACACGTGGTGATATAAATATGTCAGCATTCTGTCTCTTGACTCGGACAGAAAATGCCCGGGCAGTTGTCTGGTTTGAGTGCGGGAAAACACAGATCCTGCCGTGTCGACATTTTGATATCAAACATGCGTCAATATACGCGATATAACCTTTACAATTGAGGCAAATAAAGTTATCTAAGGCAATCAATTGCATTGCGTATTTACGGACCGTAGTTTTCCTCTGTGCCGTATCCACTATTTACGTATTTCAATGTTTGTGCTGTATGGTTGTGTTTCACTGAGTAAGCAAAATGAAACACACACTTTAAGCTCATTTGCCTCGAGACCCAGATTGAATTTAGGGAAAGCGTGCTCTTTGTTTATCCATGGCTCTCTATAGAACAGTTTGTGATTATATCTGTCGAAAATCACGCTGGAGAGAAAGCTCTCGAAGAATTTAGCGAAACAATTTATGTCACTTGAGTTATGCTCCAATTCAGTTCTCCTGCTAAATTTGGCGAGAAAATTTATGTCACGTGACCAGATGTCATGGGACCTACAGACAAATGCCTCTTCCCTGCTAAATTTAGCGGGAAAAATGACGTCAGGTGACCTATGCCCCAATTTTGTTTTTTCCCGCTAAATTTGGCGTGAAAGCTGCTGTCACGTGATTTGACGAGATGTAACCTATACACACATTCAGTTTAAAATTAAATGAACAAAATAAGAATGACCCCATCCTAAATACTCATTTTATGCATTATAGCACTTTGAATGTAAAGGAAACAGCCAATTTTAAATTATGTTTTTACTTTAAAGAAGAGCTGTTCTTTCATTGTTTTAATTGAGCACTAGTGGGGTAAATTGCTCCTAGCAACATTGAACAGTAAACTTTGCACATCTGAAGGAATTCCTATTTTTAACAATATGTTTTGTATGTTCCAGCTGTACAAAATGGGTGCATGAACGTGAACACTTCTTTTTTTTACGGAATCATCTCTTCAGTTTTGAGTGCAACAAGTGATTGCTAGTCAATATTTAATTTCACAGATGCATATCAATTTAGCGCTTCTTAAAAAAGCAACTGTTCTCTCTTTCTTCTTACTTAATACTAGTGCGGGAAATCGCACTTAGGAACCTTGAACAGCGAAATTGGCACGTAGGAAGGATTGCAAAATCTTTATGGAGATGTTTTGTCCCTTCCACCTGTACCAAAAAGTGCATAACGGTGGACGTTAGTTAACCACTGTTTTATTCCAGGGGCAATAAGTCATTCCTAACCAAGGCCAGTCACTCCTATTCAGAACAAGACTCCATAGGTGCATATCAAAATAGCACTTTTTGGGGGGTATTTATTATTTACTTTAACGATACAGCTTCCTTTATTTTTCTAACCAATTGGTAATGCAAGGAAGTTATCCCCAGCACGCTTGAAATGCAGAACAGGACTTCTTGCAGAGTAAATACAATTTCCAAATTCCAGTGAATTAAGCTGATTTCTTTAAAATCTTAAATCCAAAAGCAAAGCTTGCCGCGGACATCGTAGCCTATTCTTTTGGAACACCTTATAGTTTTGTTGGTTTTCTTTTCATAATAAACGATTCAACTCTGCTGATGCAAGTTCATCGATAGATTTCTAGAACCATTTAACACAGATGAAGCAACTTATCTGGTAAGAGGCTTGTTAACCTCAAATACCTTCTTGCAGGTGTTGGGCATGTTGAGTTTGCGCTCCTTTACCCTACTCCGAGTGCAGCAACTAAAGGGACTATACCACAATGAAGTGCTACACACCGAAGCAGTTGACGAGCCGCATGAGCCCCTCCTACTGCACTGTTATGACTAACTGGGCACCTCGTGAATATGGGTGGCAGAAGGCGAAATTATTTCGAAGATAAATTAAGACCTGTGTGGAACGGCAGAGTGTTGAGTAAATAAGATGATGACGTTATAAGTTTTGTTCAAATATTTGAATACTCTAGAATGTTTTTAGAGGCTCGCTTTGAGCTCATATGTGAAAAGTTACTGTTACAGATTGATTTATTGACCAAGCGTCCTGCTCATTTTTAAATGAAAGACAACGTTCTTGAACTTACTTGTCAACGTAGGAGGACTGTGAAACTACTAAAACACCAAATTGAGCCCACTTTCAATTGCATTCTGGAAAAACCTTTTCCAGAATGCAACGAAATTGCTTTCTGGGTTTGAATGAAATTATCTTTACATTCTCGGTTCAGCGTTATTCCTCTCAAAAGGGGCAGCAGTTAGACTGCGCTATTCGTCTCGTCAACGTTTATGTCAACTCAGCCATCTTGTTTGGAGATGTGAGGTCACGGAGCGCTGAGAAGCCGCCTCGCTCCGAGAAAAACTTGGTGCACAAAGAGCGCGTGCAAGTGTGGCATAAAGGCATACAGACAGTGATTTTTTATTTGGAAAAAATCTGCAACGAAGCACGAAGAAACACAACCTTGTTTTTAAATATAGAAATTGGTTATTAAACATCAAATTCCATGCTTTTGGAATTTTTTTTAATTTATGTATAGTTTTGCCAATTTAAGATTATGTTCCGAGTTTCATACTTCGACGGAAGATAACGCTCCGAGTTTCACACTTCGAGGAAGCAACTATACGGATCAGAGCGTATCCGAGCGCGACACACATAAACTATCGACGAGCTGCATGAACCACTTCTGACAGCACGATTATGACGAACCCGGCACCTCGTGTAAACGGTCGGCAGATGCCGGACGTATTTCGAAGATAAATTAACTGCCTGTGTGTAGCGGCAACTGCCAGTGAACAAAGGTTCAAATTTTAGTAAGCCCTAAAAGCTAGACCATTAGTTTGAATATGACGTACAGTAGACTCTCATCAATTCAAAGTCCAGGAAGCGACAAATTTTGCATGAGTTATCAAAACGTTTAATTGTCAAAAGTTCATTTAAATATGTTGCAGGATAAATTTTGATTTGCTATATGGATGGCTACACACAAACAAATAAAAAGCAATATTTAATGATTTCCTTTACATGAGACTACTAATCGTAAGCAGGTATGTCACTCAAAAAACATTGGTGAGATTTATGACACAATTACTTTATTCATCCCTCAAAATATTTTATATTAGGGACTGTTTAACTAGCACATGAGACGTCACAATAAAATTAAGTTTATTCATCCAGCAAAAACCCCTCTAGTATGGCCTATTAAGCGGGGACACATGAGTAAAGAATACGGGCGTCGCACACCAGTTTTATAAAAACTTGCGCGAACACTGTGACGTAAACCTCATGCCATGCCGCCACGTCACGCCATCCGCGCATGTTGCCATGTAAACTGCCAAATGCGCCCGCTCTTGTCGCTTTTGTGTCCTCTGCTTCAGAGCCGTATATAGAGAGAGTTTAACAATTGACTGGAATCTATAGGAGGCAAATGTGAGGCATCATTGGCCGAAATCGGGCTGGGCGTGTTTCAGGCGTTTTCCCAAATTCGAATGATGACCAATTAGAAGCCGCGCATAATGCCTCGGCGGTTGTCACGAGAAACAAAATTAATTAGTGCGTCGGAGTAACTCTTCGGTGAGTGGAAATATGGTTCACATATGTTTCGACCACAGTCAAGCAAAAATATGGTTGAAGATATATAGATATTGAAGGTATAAAAAGTTTAATAAAAGTTTAATAAAAAGTATGCCAGACTAGCAGAACGATTAACGTAATCCGTACGCCAGGTGCCAAGCGCCGGGAATCTACCGTCCAAGCTGTCAGACTCCGTCCGAGCAAAACAGAGTGCAAGCGGCACATTCCTTTCTTACATCTTTTTGCGCGGTGACAATCAAAACATCACGTGCAACCTATTTTCAACCACGAAAAGTTACTACATTTAACTTTTACTCACTTATTTAAACTCTTGCTCGCTAAAGTGGCTAAGGGATTATTTTCGGTTTATGGTTTGCCAAGAGAGATTATCTGTGAAGTCCTCTAGCTGCGTCTGGCTGCACGCCCTGGCTCTACCCGCTCTCCCGTTGACCAAACTCTCTCCATATACGGCTCTGCTTTACTTTATCCCCGTTGAGCGCACTTCTTACCTAGCACCGGCACACGCGGAAAAGAAACACCCGCGAAAGCGAGCGCAACGGCTGTTGCTTCTCCGCAGTACACCAATACCCGGAAAGAAGTGTGCTCAACGGGGTTGCGAGAACAAGAAGTATGAATTACACGAAAACGCCGTTCGAATTAAGTGGCCTAAGAATACGTTGAAAACGTAGCGTGACAACCCCAGTTTTGAAATTTGTTTGAATGAACCAGTAGTATAAAATATCCGAGTTTTAATTATCGCGAGCCAACTATATCCACTAAAGGATATGTGGCTTAATTGGATGCGCTTAAAATCACTGAATGGGGATGCAATTTTAATTTAATAGTTTTATTTCTCAATGACTTTTATTAGTTACTTAAATTAATGGAAATTATTACTTTGGTTCATTTTATGGTAGGTGTGTTTTATGTACAATTGTTTTTCAATTGTGTAATGATTTCGAGTCCTCTTCTGGTCTTTTATTTCAAGCTACCCCTACATTCAACATAAAAATACCAAGGAGGTATCTAGTTGAAGGACAACTATGAACACAATCATCAAGTGGCATCTAGATGGCCAGCACAAGGACAAGTATAACGTAAACTTTATCCAAACCTAAAACCATGCCTTCTTCCGATGAAGGTGTTGCGGCGAAACGTTTTAATTGGTTCGCTTGTTCAGCTGTCATTTTTTTTAACAGCTTATCTCATATAAGCAAAATTGAGGTAATGTGTAGTACAGGTTCTGTGCTCTTTTTCTTTTGCAGAACATTAACTTTTGTATGTTTTGTGTAAGGATGAACAATCACACAATTTCACATATTAATTAATGGAGCTATGAACTCTTCGTACCAATCTGTATTCCAAAGCTTCATGCGACTTCGGCTTACCTACACATGAAAGCTGTCCACATTGAATGACGAAGTGCGATTGCTTTCCGCCTTATATCCGGCCAAAGCTACGAGCCATCCGTAGAACCGGCACCTCTGATAGAGCAGGTGATCCCCTAGCAGAGCTCGAGCTCCGCTACAGGAGTCACATGATGTACGAAAGTGCAGGTGGTACGGGTACTCGTAGCTTTAGACTTATATAAGGAGGAAAGGCATAGTGCTTCCTTATTTAGTGCGGACAGCTTTGCCATTTTCTACGGATAGCTGTCCGTAATGTGAGCTACACACGTTTCTTCATTTTACGAATTTATATGCTTCGTTTTTACAGGCGGTACAGTCTCTAGATGACGGGAAACCATAAAGGCAATATTGAACTGGCAACGTTTGCCGTAAAATGGGGCGAACATTTTTACAGTGAGGATGAAAATAAAACATACATCTTTGACATTTTCAAGAGTGTATGTTTACATCAAAATAAAACAAAAATGCGGGAAAATTGGTTTGTTTATTTGGTTCGTGTCCTGTCTTTTATCAACATTAAAAGTAAACATGCAAAGTAAAAAAACAAAAAAAACTTATTGACAAGCGTTAGGCTAGTCAAGCGCGGACTCTACACGTTTTTAAGTTCTGATGACTCAGTTAAAATTTATTTTAAAGGTTAAAAATATGACAAAGTACCGAATTTTCACATTCGGGATACTATTCTATTGGTGAACGATATTTTGGTGCAATTTATTATTAGTGGTTCTGTCAATGGTAATTTAAGGCCGCTTTAAAAGAAAAACTACGACTTGACTGCATCACTTATTTGGAGATAACCTATGGCTAATATTTTGTATTAGGCAATAAATCAGTCGAGCACGTGGCTTGACGAGTGCCTAATTTATTAGGTGGTACCACTATGAACAGCCTCCCACCATTTAATACACATTATATAATTAAGTAAAAATTGTTTTAATTTTTTTTTAATTTCTCGTTTGAGCGGCATTTACAGTTCCTAATTTTGTCGATATGAGACGAAGAATGGGTTGTCTCGTTCCATACAATGTTTTAAAATAAATTGGTTGACATTAACTTAAGCTAAGATACTTACGTGCAAAAAATGGATACATAACTTTACAATGCATGAGGTGAAATCAGTGCCCGCAAGGGGCAAAATTGAAGTGCTTGAATTAAAGCCAGTTTTGAGTAAGGTACTATATGCAAAGCAAAGTTTTTTTATAGCTTTCGAATTTGCACAGCAACCAATGTTGACAATGTTCATTCCATCGCATGAGATTCTTTTATGTACCAATGTTTTTGACAGGGTGAGACGGCTAAAGTTAGCAGATAATGTGAGAAGACAATCAAACTGAAGAAAGCCAATCACTGTGAACATCGGTGGATATCCCAGCAAATGACGGAGTTAAGAATACCATTAGACCTGAAAAACGCCATTCGCCCCAGGACAATGAGTATGACGTTTTATTTTGCTAATTAGTCCGCAAACATTTAATTATTGGTGTCTGATTATATTCTGTACTCCATCATTTATATTAGATCCTTACGCTATTCACAGTGGTAGCCTACCTCCGTGTTCTGCACTAGAGCTTGGGCCCATGCTTTCTTGGAGTAGAAGGTAAAATACGCTACAAATACGCACCCCGACCTGAGCCGTTGGACCTGCGTCTGAATTCTTCGCTTAATTTTAAGCTTCGCATACTCAACAACAGTCCTTAAACATCATAAAACGATTAATGCGATTTTACTCAGGTATCGTCGAAAAAATAAAACAGACAATAAGTACCTACAAAAAAATCATGGCAGGGGAATACAGTTTGTATAATCGCCGTATTTAAGGCCCGGCGACACCGAGGCATCACGACGGCAACCGCAAAACAACATGTTGTCCAGCAGTCGGACAACTTATTGCTCGCTCCCCGTGTTGTCCAACAAACCTGTCACATCGCGGATAAGGAGCACAACATGAACGACAACTAAAATGTTGCCTCGGTATGACAGCTTTTGGGAACAAAAACAGCAGCAAATTGTGTTGTTAAACGTGTGTTGCCGTGTGTGCTGACTGAGCGAATTTCGGGCCGTCAACACGACAACACAGATAGCTTCGATGGCAGAGCTAGTACCCTATTAATAACGTGTCACTCAAATAAAGGCTGGGAAAACGTTAACAATAAATAAGACTGGAGTGCAGCTAAAAGTATTTGATTAATTTTTTTTTTGCAGCGTAATTACGGAAAGCGAATTTCGGAATGGTCACAGCTACGGTCGTGAACGTTCATACTTGTGTGGAAACTAGAACTGCCGAGAGACCGGCTGACATTATTGCTACTGAAATAAAATGGCATGCCTACTTTCCCGCTGATAAAGTATAATAAAAATAATTCAGAAAAGCAGAGGTTACAAAGTCGAAGCATTAAAACGACCACTCGCATCATGATTGTTAATGCTGGGAACATGCGAACAGCCGCAACCAGACACCTGATTTGTTTCAAAAAGTACCCAGGACGTTTCGAGAAATGAAGCGATCACATAACAGGTGGTAGGCAAATAGACCAGAGGTCGGCGTCTTAGGTCACCCTCACTCATCCTCACCCTTACAGCCACAATCCCCTCAGCCCCTCACTCAACCTCACCCTCACAGCTATACACAACTACAGCCCGTCACTCACCCTCATCCTCACAGTCACACTCACCTTCAGCCCTTCACTCATCCTCACTAAACCTCATGGTCCACACGCACTCATGGCTCTCACGCCCCTCACGCACTCAAGGCCCTCATGCCCCTCACGACCCTCACGCACTCATGGACCTCTCGCCACTCACGCACTCACCGCCATCACACCCCCCACGCACTCATAGCCCTCACGCCCTTCACGCACTCACCGCCCTCATGCCCGTCACGCACTCATGGCCCTCTCGCCCCACACGCACTCACCACCATCACACCCTCACGCACTCATGGCCCTCACACCCCTGACGCACTTTAGCCCCTCAAATCCCTCACGCACTCACCGCCCCTACGCACTCATGGCCCTCACGCACTCACCGCCCTCACGTCCTCACGCACACATACCTCTCACACACTCATGGTCCTCACAGCCCTCACTCACCCTCACACTCATGAATTTTTTTGTTTCAGAAACTCGCTCACCCACACCTCACCTGTGAAGATGAGGGTGGAGAGAGAGTGAGTGAGGGCCTTCATGAGTTTGGTTTGCCGGGGTGTGAAAAAGACAATGTTGTAAAATATTTATTCCACCGATTGCTATGTAGGCAGATCGTGTCGGTGTCGCACTTTTTAAACACTGTCACCTCAGCTCAACACTACTCTACAAAAGACTCTTTGGGGTACTGCCGGTGCTAACTCAATTTTATAATAGAAATAAGAATTGCATGAAAGAAAGAACTGACAGAAACATTTCATACGGTGGCGTAAATCACTGAACATTTATCAGCGATGTCTTTTTTCTGGGTTAGGTTATCTGCTTCTGTCAGCGAATGAAGAGAATTTTGACAAAATAAATGATGAACAATAATTGCCGTGTCAAGTTTTCAAATTACAGTCACTGGTTGATGTCGTCCCGTGGTAATTTCCGGCTCTTCAAACTCTCTAACACTTTGAAAAAGTCTCCTTTGCAGCTACTTCGCGCCGCACGCGAACGAAGGCAAACAATCAAAATGGCGGAGTCTTCCCTGTGTTGTCCTGTCCCCGCCAGCATTGCGCTGTGACAGGGTGGTCGGACAACAGTATTGGCCAACACGGTTGCCGGGCGGCAGAAGCATAGTTGCCCGACCGTCGTTGTTGCCGCGATGTGACAGGTCACCGGCAACACGATTTCCTTAGTCGCCGTATAGAGTTGTCCAACCGCTGCATCAGTATGAGAGGGCCTTTAAGATCTTTGCGATCCAACCAACCCGCGCACAGGTAGACAGTTACTCACAAAAACAACCACACTGAGAAAAAAACACTCACACTGCTCTGAACTATCAACTGATTTGTATTTCAAACTTCCTCTTTGGGTCACAAAGTCGTAGCGCTGAATTTTCAGCGACATGTAAAAAACAAACAGAAAACAAGGCTACAAATTGAGCACGAGGGCTTTGTCTGCATTGAGCTGGGCGTCGCGTTGAATCAGTGAGAACACAAGTGCTAGGTTATTGTTGACCAAGCACTTGTGTCCCATCTGTACCCTTGTTGGTCATTTTTAGTCGTTGTCGATAGCTCACCACTAGGGCTTGGTTATCTAGAAGGCAATGATACAAACCACAATTCTGGGTGAATGGAGGACATCAAAACGTCATGAACCGATATTGAAAAGTCGTGAACTGATAGGAAAACGTCATGAACCGATATCAGAACGCCATATACCGATATCAAAACGCCATGAACCGATCTAAAAACGTTATTAACCGTCATTAAAACATTATGAACCGAAATAAAACTTCATGGACAGATATTGAAATGATATGAACCGTTATAAAAATGTCATAAACCGATATCAAAATTCTTGAGCGATATCGAAGCGTCATGATCAGATATCAAGACATGAGGAACCGATATCGAAACGTCAGGAATCGGTATCAATGTGTTATGAAACAAGATCAAAAACGTCATAAACCGATATCAAAACAGCAGGAGTGATACCAAAACGTCATGAACGGATATCAAAGCGTCATGGACCGATATGAAAGCGTCATGGACCGATATAAAACGTCATAAACTGATATCAAACTTCTTGGAGCGATATCAAAGCGTCATGATCCGATATCAAGACATGAGGAACCGATATCGAAACGTCAGGAATCGGTATCAATGTGTTATGAAACAAGATCAAAACGTCATAAACCGATATCAAAACAGCAGGAGTGATACCAAAACGTCATGAACGGATATCAAAGCGTCATGGACCGATATCAAAGCGTCATGGACCGATATAAAACGTCATAAACTGATATCAAACTTCTTGGAGCGATATCAAAGCGTCATGATCCGATATCAAGACATGAGGAACCGATATCGAAACGTCAGGAATCGGTATCAATGTGTTGTGAAACAAGATCAAAAACGTCATAAACCGATATCAAAACAGCAGGAGTGATACCAAAACGTCATGAACGGATATCAAAGCGTCATGGACCGATATCAAAGTGTCATGGACCGATATAAAACGTCATAAACTGATATCAAACTTCTTGGAGCGATATCAAAGCGTCATGATCCGATATCAAGACACTGAGGAACCGATATCGAAACGTCAGGAATCGGTATCAATGTGTTATGAAACAAGATCAAAACGTCATAAACCGATATCAAAACAGCAGGAGTGATACCAAAACGTCATGAACGGATATCAAAGCGTCATGGACCGATATCAAAGCGTCATGGACCGATATAAAACGTCATAAACTGATATCAAACTCTTGAAGCGATATCAAAGCGTCATGATCCGATATCAAGACATGAGGAACCGATATCGAAACGTCAGGAATCGGTATCAATGTGTTATGAAACAAGATCAAAACGTCATAAACCGATATCAAAACAGCAGGAGTGATACCAAAACGTCATGAACAGATATCAAAGCGTCATGGACCGATATCAAAGCGTCATGGACCAATATAAAACGTCATAAACTGATATCAAAATTCTTGGAGCGATATCAAAGCGTCGTGATCCGATATCAAGACATGAGGAACCGATATCGAAACGTCAGGAATCGGTATCAATATGTTATGAAACAAGATCAAAACGTCATAAACCGATATCAAAACAGCAGGAGTGATACCAAAACGTCATGAACGGATATCAAAGCGTCATGGACCGATATCAAAGCGTCATGGACCGATATAAAACGTCATAAACTGATATCAAAATTCTTGAGCGATATCAAAGCGTCATGATCCGATATCAAGACATGAGGAACCGATATCGAAACGTCAGGAATCGGTATCAGTGTGTTATGAAACAAGATCAAAACGTCATAAACCGATATCAAAACAGCAGGAGTGATACCAAAACGTCATGAACGGATATCAAAGCGTCATGGACCGATATCAAAGCGTCATGGACCGATATAAAACGTCATAAACTGATATCAAACTTCTTGGAGCGATATCAAAGCGTCATGATCCGATATCAAGACATGAGGAACCGATATCGAAACGTCAGGAATCGGTATCAATGTGTTATGAAACAAGATCAAAAACGTCATAAACCGATATCAAAACAGCAGGAGTGATACCAAAACGTCATGAACGGATATCAAAGCGTCATGGACCGATATCAAAGCGTCATGGAGCGATATAAAACGTCATAAACTGATATCAAACTTCTTGGAGCGATATCAAAGCGTCATGATCCGATATCAAGACATGAGGAACCGATATCGAAACGTCAGGAATCGGTATCAATGTGTTATGAAACAAGATCAAAACGTCGTAAACCGATATCAAAACAGCAGGAGTGATACCAAAACGTCATGAACGCATATCAAAGCGTCATGGACCGATATCAAAGCGTCATGGACCGATATAAAACGTCATAAACTGATATCAAACTCTTGGAGCGATATCAAAGCGTCATGATCCGATATCAAGACATGAGGAACCGATATCGAAACGTCAGGAATCGGTATCAATGTGTTATAGAAACAAGATCAAAACGTCATAAACCGATTATCAAAACAGCATGGAGTGATACCAAAACGTCGTGAACGGATATCAAAGCGTCATGGACCGATATCAAAGCGTCTTGGACCGATATAAAACGTCATAAACTGATATCAAAATTCTTGAGCGATATCAAAGCGTCATGATCCGATATCAAGACATGAGGAACCGATATCGAAACGTCAGGAATCGTGTATCAATGTGTTATGAAACAAGATCAAAAACGTCATAAACCGATATCAAAACAGCAGGAGTGATACCAAAACGTCATGAACGGATATCAAAGCGTCATGGACCGATATCAAAGCGTCATGGACCGATATAAAACGTCATAAACTGATATCAAACTTCTTGGAGCGATATCAAAGCGTCATGATCCGATATCAAGACATGAGGAACCGATATCGAAACGTCAGGAATCGGTATCAATGTGTTATGAAACAAGATCAAAACGTCATAAACCGATATCAAAACAGCAGGAGTGATACCAAAACGTCATGAACGGATATCAAAGCGTCATGGACCGATATCAAAGCGTCATGGACCGATATAAAACGTCATAAACCGATATCAAAATTCTTGGAGCGATATCAAAGCGTCATGATCCGATATCAAGACATGAGGAACCGATATCGAAACGTCAGGAATCGGTATCAATGTGTTATGAAACAAGATCAAAACGTCATAAACCGATATCAAAACAGCAGGAGTGATACCAAAACGTCATGAACGGATATCAAAGCGTCATGGACCGATATCAAAGCCGTCATGGACCGATATAAAAACGTCATAAACTGATATCAAACTTCTTGGAGCGATATCAAAGCGTCATGATCCGATATCAAGACATGAGGAACCGATATCGAAACGTCAGGAATCGGTATCAATGTGTTATGAAATAAGATCAAAACGTCATAAACCGATATCAAAACAGCAGGAGTGATACCAAAACGTCATGAACGAATATCAAAGCGTCAGTGGACCGATATCAAAGCGTCATGGACCGATATAAAACGTCATAAACCGATATCAAAAATTCTTGGAGCGATATCAAAGCGTCACTGATCCGATATCAAGACATGAGGAACCGATATCGAAACGTCAGGAATCGGTATCAATGTGTTATGAAACAAGATCAAAACGTCATAAACCGATATCAAAACAGCAGGAGTGATACCAAAACGTCATGAACGGATATCAAAGCGTCATGGACCGATATCAAAGCGTCATGGACCGATATAAAACGTCATAAACTGATATCAAACTTCTTGGAGCGATATCAAAGCGTCATGATCCGATATCAAGACATGAGGAACCGATATCGAAACGTCAGGAATCGGTATCAAGTTGTTATGAAACAAGATCAAAACGTCATAAACCGATATCAAAACAGCAGGAGTGATACCAAAACGTCATGAACGGATATCAAAGCGTCATGGACCGATATCAAAAGCGTCATGGACCGATATAAAACGTCATGAACCGATATCAAAATTCTTGGAGCGATATCAAAGCGTCGTGATCCGATATCAAGACATGAGGAACCGATATCGAAACGTCAGGAATCGGTATCAATGTGTTATGAAACAAGATCAAAACGTCATAAACCGATATCAAAACAGCAGGAGTGATAAACAAAACGTCATGAACGGATATCAAAGCGTCATGGACCGATATCAAAGCGTCATGGACCGATATAAAAACGTCATAAACTGATATCAAACTTCTTGGAGCGATATCAAAGCGTCATGATCCGATATTAAGACATGAGGAACCGATACTGAAACGTCAAGAATCGGTATCAATGTCGGTATCAAGAATCGGTATCAATTCAACACAAGATGTTTCAGAAATATTGGATGCATAAATATTCTTTCCAAAAATATTACAAAAACTGCAACCTGAATGGCCCAGGTTTTGAAACAGCCGACAGTTATCAACAATAAAGAGTTTACTCAAATCGATATTACGTCAAAACCGCTTGTAGACTCGCTTTCTGAAGAAACCCTGTAATACAAAAAATGATCTTAAGGTACTGCAAGCGCAGTTATTAGAGTATCGATCTGTTTACAAGAACCTAATTTGCTCATGTCTATATTATGCATCACGTAATCTGGAATTCCTACGTGGCGATAAACTTCTAGCATATTCCGTGGTTAGCAGTAATACTGATTTATGCTGAGTACTGTCGCACTGAATTATAAAAAATAATTATGTAAAAAGCTGATGATGAAAAGCAGAACGCTGGTAGCCGAACGCAGGCCATTGGTAACTAAATGATTTTTCTGCTTTTGAACATATTTCTTTAATGTGAACAGATGTGTAGCCTGCTCTCGCTGTCTTCATCCTTAAAATACCGAGTAATTGTTTTAGGATACCAACACCAGAGTGCAATTTTAAAGATACTCGTGACCGTTTGTAAAATGGGGTAGCCTGAATTATGTTTAAACACAAATGTTCCGTTAATTAACTTGAATTACGTAAAACTGTGCTATTATTATACACCGTACAGCAGTACAGCAGCTGGTTACTTGCAAAAAGAGATCCAGATAACCTTTTTTTATTGACTTTCTTATCTTTCAGCCACTTAGACATACTTTTTGTGTCCTTGAAATTGGTGACCATACAGCGTAACATCGTATTTACTTATTTGTCTAAAAATACTGCCTGTAGTTTTCGCCATCCAAGGAGAGCAGGGTTGCATGAGGTTTCTCTCCGAAACATTCTGCTAATGGTTAGAGTAAGCATCAGTGTCAGGTGGCAATAACATTCAGTAATCGATTGTCCGTTTAAAATTAAGAGAGTATTTAATCGTGTTTCTTAGGAGTATCTGGTCTAATGTTTTTTTAGGGGTTTAGCCTTGACGAGCACTGCCACTGCTGTAGATTAGTCTAATGACGAGGTTAATTCAGTGACCACTTTCTTACTGCTAATTCAAAGCAGCAAGCGCCTGCGAGTTCGCGCGATTGGATGCACACAGGTATTAACATTTTTTGCAGTTTGGTATGCTTTATTTGTTTTTATATGCGAGCGCAGTGACTTCCCTTCCTGCGTTTATCCGCTTGCGGCTGCAATGGCCCCAGCAGCCTTGTTGATCACGACGGCCGTGCCAATCTTCTTGCCGAGCTTGGCGAGCTTCTTCCTCCACTTCTTGAACTTCTTCCGCAGACCGTAAGGAACCACTTCATCCTCGACTTCTTCGACCTCTTCCTCCTCTTCGTCAAGAATGTCCTTCACATCAGCGGCGAGTTGATCGAGTTCAGCGTTGATCAGCTCCATCTCTTCCTGTTCCTCTTCTGTCTCCGCCGTGTATTTTCCTTGAAGCCATTTGCCCACTTTCTCGAGCGCTTTGCCTACCTTCTTCCTCCAGCGGTACTCTTCAGCTACAAAAAAAGGACATTTCTTTACAGTAGATGACCAAAAATATGTTTTAGCCCTGTGAAAAGCACACAAAGTTGAGGGAGTTTACATAACAAGTGGGGAAATTTACGGTATGTCTGTTTGGGTGTTAGGGATGCTTTACTAAAATGTCGAGTAAAAGGAAGATATAATTTTTTTTATGTTAGGACGGCATCGATTATAAAGTATTAAACACTATTTAGGATTAACATCAGCTAAAGAGCGTGTTGGTAACAATGACTGGCAACAGTTTGTTTTATTCTTTCTGTTGCCAGTCATTTAGCATTGTTTCAGTACTTATATATCTATTGGTTACCTTTGTGTTATAGAGATATTAAGTGTAGGGTTTTAATTTTTGACACAAGCTGCAAGCCTTTGCCAACTGCACTTTTATTCTTTGGAACTTGCCATTAAAAAGTTAACTAAATTGCAGGAAGTGCAGAAATGAATGGAACAAGAAAACGTGAGATAAGCTAAGGAGTGGTCGGCGTGAAAATAGTAGAATTTGAGTTTATCTGGGCTACGTTGTAGTCTCTATTTATGTGGTTCGTTCTAAAAGTAACAAAACAATGTTGAAGGTGCTAAAAGGCTCCTACGATGTCCCTTTAGTTTTTGCGAGACTACATGAAGCATAACTTGTACAGGTAACGTTTGGTTGTCCTTAAATATTGCGAATTTCTATTTTAATATCCCAAAAGAATAAACAAGACTCGTAATTAATAGGAAACTGCACCTTCCTCTGCAACTTCCGTCGGCTCCTCAGTTTCGACAGATTCTCTGAAAGAAGAGCAAATTTTATGAATATAAAATTGCCGTTGTAAAACTGCAACCAAAGCCCTCAATACATACTAAAAAAAGCTACTCACGATGCTGGCCGCATCTGTAGGTCAGGCAAAAAAGGCAAGCCAAATTGAATATGATACACTCAGTATGCATTCGTGTGGATTCTAGGCTTGACATCTACAAAACATATTTCTCGCTTGAAGAAATTATGCAAGTTATTCATGTCCTTCGTGATTGTTCTAAAAATCAGTGTAAAAAGGTTATGGGAAATAGTTTCTTAAGTAATTTATTTGTTGGGCTATATAATTCCTGAAACTCAAGCTTGTCTCTCAGAAATCCTAAGCTCCACGTATCAGTAATCACTGAGTTAATAAGCTGCTGTATCGAATATTTAAGGAAAAAAGGTTTATTCTAACGTGCAATCCGCTAACCATCTGCTGGAATGATTAAATGGGTCGAGACATAATTTACTCACATGTCACGGCCAAGAAGGCGGCAAAAACAAGCGCTAGAAGCAGCCTCATTTTATCTGAAAACTGCAATAATGCAAAGGGTTTACTAATCATTTTGTCCTTGCCGCGCCCAAATTCTTGAACACGAAAGCGAGAACATCGGGAAAGCTGAACTAATTGCACAACCTACAAAGCGCCAGGGTGTTAACATACGCCATCGTATTGTTGCTTTAGTCCCATAAAACTTAAAAAAACACAGGCTGTGGAGCATCTCAAGCACATTCTTATCGATTCAGATCCAATGAGATTGCTCAATTTGCCAATAAAGATGCCGTTGAACAAATCACGAAGTAAGAATCCTTAACACAATGATCCCCGCCCTGGAGATCTTAAGTTGTCGGTCACCATACCAGCAATAACTGAGATTGCCGTCTCGCCCAAGATGAAAACTAAGAACAGAAAGAAAATCAGAGAAGGTCGTCAGAATTAGCTTGCTTAAGGCAGTAAACGGATGTAGCCGTGTCTGATAGATGAGATTTTGAAATGTCACTAGGACCAGCAAGCGATGGAATTAAAAAACACTGGCTGATCGAGAGCACCGCCCAGCTGAGTGGACGGGTTCGGTATAACCAACGCAGTGGATAATTTTGAATAAAATTTTTTTATGTAGCTTCGTCATCGGCTTTATTGGGGAGGTCGATCCCCACAATTGGCTATCTTTTTGATCTGGGGAAAGTTGTGCGACTGTCTGTTATTTAGGGTTGAGTGAGCCGATAAGCAGGCGCCCAAAAATGGATGCACAAGATATCTTTGCGAACTAGGTGTTTCTGGAAACACGGAGCTGTCAAGTCGCCTAATCTTTTAGCACTTCAGCTATCAACCATTCCATTGTTAGTTTCTTGCGAAGAATTGAACACGACCTTTACACGAACTGCAAGCACGAACACACATAACGATAATGTATGGTTCAAAACTGATACTGCAATTATTATTTTCCCATTTTCATAAATAAAATATTATATATAAGAGCATGGAGTGTAGTTTCAAGAGAATAAGTACTCACCACTGGCGCTTTCTAGGAAGAAGGAATAGATGGACGTGCCTGTAGATGTTTTATAGTGCTCTATTGAACAAGGCACACCCACATCTGGGTCTTCGCATGACATTATCACGCGTTCTTATTTACCTGTCGTAGAACGTTTTTGCTCGTACCCACGTGAAGATAAGTAATGCTGGCAATATCTCTTGACTGAGACGCAGGATACTCGGGTTTTGTCTGGTTTCATTACGGCAGAGAACAGACGTACGGACGAAACTATGACCTTTGTAATGTTGATATTAGATCACAATATTGCCGCGAGCGCAGCTGACCAAGCAGGCAGCGCGCTCGTTGCCTGAACGGTTATTGCGCGTGCCTTCCACGCAGAAAGCCAGGGTTCGATTCCTGGCCGCTGGGACTCATTCTTGTGGACTCTGACGTAATGTTCTGGTGAATTCGAGAACCGTGTTGCTTGTTCGAGGTCAGAATGTTCTACACACGGAACCTTCTACGCCGGTTATTCCAGAACCCAGCGCATGGACATGAAGGGGCTCCGCGTGGCAAGCCGCATTTTGTTTCGCCCCAGCGTTCGACTCTGCTGTCACGTCGACTTCGACGCCCGCGACGCTCTGCTTTCCTCTGTTTCCTTTTTTATTTTTGGGCACAAGTTCGCCCTATTAAAAGTTTAGTTTCTTCAGTTATCATCGCCTCATCAATTGTCATTTGTGACAATGTAATATACGTTATTTAACTATCAGGAATGCTTAAAAGGAGCTTTTTAAGGTTATCGACAGCCAGACCTCTCCAAAACACAGAATTTTTTGCGAGATACATCAGCTATTTGCGGGGGTCGATGCTGCTCTTGTAGACATTTTTAGTCGCGGTTTTGTGTATAAGGAATGATATATACTTCGCGCAATGCTACTGTTGTCCCAATTAAGTGCCATAGATCTACATTTACCATTATTTAAAACAAACATGAAATAAGCCCCAAGAAACGCAACAGATTTTAATCAACAGATATGTGCCCTCTGAAAATTAGAAGTAACTGAATACATGTCATTTAACGAGTGCGATTCCTCTCTTCTCTAGAAGCATCAGCTGGAAGGGGAAGGGTGTTAAACACGCTAGTGGAGGCTTGTCTTCAGCCGGTACGGAAGAAGCTTCTCTATTATTATTGTCTTTCATAAAAGTCGACTAAGTCCTCGTACTGGGAAATCTTTTTGCCTGCTAGAGACGTTCAAGCGAGATTCACACTCTCCTTTCACTGTGTAGTAGAAAAAAATACTGAAATTGTACATTAGACACTTTGATGTTACAAATTTCGATGTGAATCCGAGCACGACTTCGCGTATTTTCCGCTGGCTGGCTTCACTTTCCTTCATGAGATACTAAATAACGAGAGAGAGAAATATGACACAAAAACTTGCGTAGCAGGCGCAAGGCCGGTGATGCAGAAACGCGGATGATAATCTCATCATTCCCTTTTTTCGCGTCGCCTGCCTAACGTCTGCTGCACTAGAGATAACTCTAGAGCACTCCCGTGCTTGCCACGTTCGTCAAGTCGCCCTAATATGAACTGATCTAGAGGTTTTCGATGACGCTTAGAAAGTTTCTGATTCAAACCATGTTTATTTTCGGTAATTAAAAAGTTAATTATTAAATTATAGTTACTTATTTTGCAAATTAATAGGCTTTTCGGAATCACTGGCGTCTTCGTAACTAATAGTTTTTTTTAAAATAATTTTTTTTTCAAACGCCGTAGTTTTAAATATTTTTTAAAGTCTTCACAGAAGACCTGCTGTACTCATTAGAGGAGTCATGAAAGGCTTTTCCAGATATCTCCTTTTAGCATTCCTCCTCAACTCATAAATCACACATTCTACAAAACAGTTCAAGAAGATGGAAAGGGGAGTCCCCTCTTGCTCGGACTCTCGTTTGTGTACCCGGACACAACCATTCTCCCCTGCCGCTCAAAATTCAGTCAAAAGTTGCTTTCCCCACCCCGTTCACCCCGAAGCTGACAGTGCAGTGGAAGCTACGTGCTCGTTGGGCCAGCCACACCTTTGCCACGTGATCACGCTCTCTCGCGCATACCCACGCGGAGAGAATGACGTCAGGTGTTGAAAGGGAGGCGGCTGATTGGTCCGGCAAGCGCGTAGCTTCCACCGGAATGTCAGCATAGGGGTGAAGGGAATAAGTGAGGTCCGCTGTCGTGTGACGTGCGTTTGAGCCCGGTGACGCGCTGCGGGGACCGCGGATGTATCACATTGAAAAGGTAGAGAGCTTACGAAGGAAAGGAGGTACGAAATAGTCTGCTGTATTTTCAAGTTTTTGTACCGAAAGTCAGGCTTTCGACTTTCTACCTTCTTTCTTTTGGCCCACTGAACGATGTGCAATTTGTAAAATCCCAATATAAATTGATTTATTCCAGCCCGAAATTCGTTTCATCGGCCCTTTAAGTATAGCAGCGCATATAACAGTAGGCATAAGTTAAGAGAAAATAACGTTAATTCTGAATATCTCGACTACACAGAGGTCAAAGTGATGAGCTAATTCCCCCGATTGAGCACGTGCTCACTGTATTACCTTTTTTTACTTTGCTGTTACTATATTCCATAAGGTGTATAGGTGGATATCATATCAGACTAAACATTGCCCAACAATTTACAAGTCTGTCAGTGTTAGGCCATTAACTCACTAATAAGGTTTTTGCATTATTTTTTGTGCAATAATTGAACACTAAACTTGACCATTTTTTGTTCTGCGCGGTAAAGATCACGCCATTTAAGAGTCAGTGAGACGAACACTGCTGATAGCGTAAATTGAAGTGCAATCTGATAAAGGGGCCACTCTTGACACATATATATCTTGTCCTGATGTTTAACGGCTCGGAAGAAACAATTATCCCAATAATGAGACTGCGAATAGACATCAGTATATGCAAGAGCACATTATCGTCTTATCGAGATATGTCGTTTCGAACACGGAACTCATCTCAAGATGTGTTCCGTATTCGGCGAACACAGAGGAGCACATGATTTCAGTTATCAATCTTTCTTCGATTATACGGTCCATAAAATCCCCGACCCATGCGGGGCGTCTCCAACCTGAATTCCTCCTGTGCAACTGGTGTGCAAGAAAGGTAAAAACGTGGCACCCTACGTTTCTTTTTTAAGTTTCACTTTTGCGAATACAGAGCGTTATAGAGAAAAGTGAACCGTGGTTTTCGGCCCGTGTATGTAAGCTATGCATCGCAGAAAGCTCAAACTTTGTAAGAATGTGACGCTAACTGTTGGGATAGAACGCGACAATCTGAGAACATAACGTTTTCCTGGTTCAAAGAAATAATTGAGAGGTTAACATTTTCTTTAAGAGCCGACGTCCACGCAGAACCTAATATCGTCAAAGCAAGAAATAACAGTGTAGGGTGCCTGTTGCACCTATTTCAATTAAAACTAATTGTCAGCAGGAAAAAGAAAACAATAATCGATTTTGTGCAGACATGTGTTCTTCAGTGATAGGAATCCTACATGCGTCCACAATGTCGGTTCTTGTTTTGACGATATTAAGCTGAGGTAGACGTCGGCTCACAAAAGAAATTTTGTATTTTTCATTTATCTTCATATGCAGCTAAAACGCACGTTCTCAAACATTCGCGTTCTATTCCAACCGCTAGCCTCACATTCTCACGCAGGTTCGAGCTTTCTGCGATGCGTAGTTTATTTACGTGATCCGGAAAACACGGTTATCTTTACTCGGGAACACCCTGTACTTCCCGTACTAAAAGAATGAATTCCTTGGAAATTTTTAACAAATCAAGTGGCTGGGACATTTTTGCCGAGAGCTAGATTAATATAATACATCTTGGGAGTGGCGATCCACCATAGTCACTGGCAGCATGACACGCCGAAGACGTGAAACGTTCTGATGATCTCTACTTCTTAGTGACTCTACCATGTTTTGAAAACTCTAGCGTCCACTGTGACCGGCCCTTTTAGGGTTATTTTCACATGGGTTTTTCCCCCGTCTGCCAAGATTATGATCTGTAAGTAGTCATTGAAGAAGAAGGACGCTGAAAATGGGTCTAAACACGTTAAGACGTAAATGCTTCTACTTGGCCAGTATACGTAGGTAGGCTTAGGTTTTGTGAGATAGTTTATGCGAAATACTTGGAGTGTAGGGTTGTGAAGTTTGTCTTTAGACGAAGGTAAGTGCAAGAAGGTAAGAAAACTGTCGCTTATAATGCCTTTTTCAAACTTTTATCTCGAAACGCGTCCTAACGCTGCTGCAAATTTGATGAAGTTGTCGATGTGCTGAGTGTTCTCCGCTTCGTTGCATTCAACCAAATGTAACGCCACGTTCTACTTTTTTTGGGTTTAAATTATTAAGAACTAGTTCACTTCTGGACTTCGCTACCTGTCAGAATTAATGGTACACCGCCAGTCGCTGCATTTGCTTAGAAGGATCAAAATGAGTTGCCTCCCGGGAGTTGTTGGTTCAAGCAAATGTAATGTCATACTGACTTTTTTATTTGCTTGAAATATTAAAAACTAGATTACGCTTTAATTTCATTACACTCGCAGGAATGTGACGGCATATAACCTTGCATTTTCATTAAAAAAAATAGTTTATGTGGCGCTTGATTTGAATATTTTCTGCTTTTCATTGCAGAAAAAACTGATCGATACCACACAACAAATAAAGCTAAAGTCAAACATTTCACTGCTTAAACAAACTCTTATTTTATAGATCAAATAATCTTGTTTATTACAGTTTGAAGTTAATTAAAGGTAATATAATCTTAGAATCAATTGTGCGTAAATTTGTTTACACTTTAGGTTTTAAAAATAGTAACGATTTTCGACTCAATGTGCCTGGTTCTTTTTGGCTCCTCGCTTATTAAGTGACAAAATGCTCAACTGGCATTTACTTTTGATGACAAAAAACAAACGAAACCGGGAAATTTGAGTAAGAAAGATAAATGACAATAATATATGTGCTGTCGAAACAAGTTTATACACCAACAAAAAGAAACTACGACTCCTTACACTAAAAGCCAGCCGGCGGGGTTTCGAGTGCAAAGAAATGAGTTAGGTACGTATAGTGACTCACCTAGAAATCGGTATACTGTTCCAACCCTATGCCTTAAAGCGTGCGCTCGGTTTTTATTGTTTATTTGAAAGTACTTGCCTATGTAATTATTCTTGAACCTCACTGTTATTCATAGAATTAAGAACTAGCAAATAAATCACTGAAAATATTATGCTTTTTTGCTGCAGGCACCATGTCCCGGATCACTTGCGCCATCCTCCTCGCCGGTTTTATTGCCGCTTCTAGTAAGTATATTTGGTCATCTTCACGTAGTCTAGTTACAAGGAGGTGTGAACCAAGACTCTTTCTAAACGACGCCAGTCACTTTACGGACATGAACTCATTTATAGCTCGTTTGTTTAAGCGAGGAACGTGCAAAGTGTTGAAAATTAAAAACAAACAAACAAGAAGTTGAACGTTCAGCGTGTTTTCCTAACACGCCCCGGCGCGATTCTCTTTCTTTTGCCTGTCTCCTGGGCGTTTTAATGCGAATATTAATGCGAATAGCATTCTTTGGATACTTCACGCACTTTTCGTCTATGTATCTATCTATCTATCTATCTATCTATCTATATATCTATCTGGCTATCTAACCTCTTACGCCGCGGGTCGATAAATAAATAAAAAAGACCGGCGCCGGCGGGATTCGAACCGTTGACCCTTTGATCAGCAGGCAGACGCGCTAACCACAGAGCTATGAAGGCAGTCATTCAAGGCACTCTAAACACCTGTTTATATCTTTACCATCGCGCGCGTTCCATGCACGAGGGCTCATTCCGCTCTCGTGAGGCTTAGCACTGCCCCTAGCTCACCCTCTCCCGCGCTCGGGAGAGGGTGATGTAGCGGCCGTGCTCACCCTCACGAGAGCGGAATGAGCCCTCGTGCATGGAACTGCGCGCACCGGCAGCTGTGACAGCGCTTTAAGGCGCGTCCTATGGTAAAGATATAAACAACCGTTTAGAGTACCGTTGGTTGAGACTAGCTGAGACGCCAGAAAGTCTGGTCGGTACCATTTTGAGTGTTTGTACGTATGGCGCGTGCTTTGCTCGCCTTCCTAAGTGACACAAACGCACGTGCTGGGCTGCGGAGATCGTGCGCAGGGCTGTGAAAGTGTCAACAAATTTAGAATCGCCTTAAGAGTGGGCTGGCGTATCTAGAGTGTGCCGGCCACCTGACGAACGCGCATAACTCCGCACCGTTTGATGCTATTCGCATTAACGTAGATAATCATTCCCAAAGGATCGGTTCTGCTGATTTTTTTTTCAAATAGGAGAAATAGCTATAGCAGAAATCGCTTCAGCAGAAAACCCCGTAGCAGTGAAAATGAATGCTTCTCACAAATTGGACACGAATATGGCGTTGGAATTTTTGAAGTGTAGTAAGCGTGGATCACCGAACGTACTGTGCGCTCTTGGAGCCTAGTCAGCTATGAATGTCGCTATACCAGGATGAGAATGCGAGTGCCTCTTTGAGACTCAGAAGGTACTATAATTGGCTCACAACACACTCTACTCGTATTCAGGTCAGGGTCATGCATTTAGTGTAGTATTAAGTCACAAATTTTGAGTTTTTTGGGGTTCAGCTAAACACAAATGGAAAAAAGCGTCAATCTAAGGATATGAAGCAATAATTAGAGTCTGCTCCTTTAGCGCATTGGCTTGTCACACTCTGGCGACTTGTGCATAAATAGCCGAACGAATCACAAAGCAAGGGCCGTGAATGTAACTTGCGTCAGTGACTATAGATAAAAAATAAACATTCACAAAACGTGAATGTTTATAAAGACCAGTGCAATGTAATCGTAATTGAACCTTCACGCAGATGGTTTTACAATGAACTGCAGTACTATCTAGCGCAGTGGAATGACACTGAGGAATGATAATAGAGAGTTTTATTAAGTCGATACGATAACTCCGCTAATGATACCCGATACTACACCGGCGCCTTTGCGTATGCTTCGCGCTGTTATCATATAGTGTTATCGAATATATTGTAACGTTGTATTAAACTCCTTAAGATTCTCGCAGGGGGCGGATTCTGGCGTGATAAGCCATTGCAAGTGAGATTTCAACAAGCCATCATGATTTAGAGCAGAGGGGAGGGATGTTGGTATTATCACCGAGTGATTCAGAAACGAAGGGCGAGGGTTCCGTGGATTTTTCGCGCGCGTCAACAAAAACGGAGGTCCCGAATTTGATGCAAAATCGCCTCATTCTATTTAAAAGCTTAGACGTCTCATCACTTGGGTATGCATGTTCGGTAGATGAGTTTTCAATAGGTACCATTTTCAAGATCAGTAGACTCTATTGTAGATGATAAAGGTTGCTCAAAGATTTGCCGCTGTGCGACCCTTGTCGGCCATGTCTACGCTCGCACCGCCTTCTCTTCGTCGTCGTTCCAAGCGCTTGCGTGCCTACTCTCCTTTCCTTCCCCTTACCCGGGGTGGCGTTCCCGTCGCGCGTGTCTACTTTCCGCCGGGTGGCGGTCCCGTCGCGCGTGTCTACTTTCCGCCAGGTGGCGGTCCCGTCGCGCGTGTCTAGTTTCCTCCGTCTCGTCACAATGATTACCGATCAAGACAATATATGTGTTCGTATTTTTCTTCAAAAATTTGTGTCACGTCTGTGTCGCGTGCTAAACAGCTTCGCTGGTCGTGAACCTCCACAGAGTAGAATGGCTCATGATATTTTATTATTATGTTCGCGCTTTTTGCTTCGTAATTCATTCTATGGCGTACCTATCGGTAAGTTCGTGCTCAAATAAAATGCCCAGCGTTTGCCACACCATCTGATTCTTAACCAGTAAGGCACCATAGTAGGTAGGATGGATAAGCTGCTCATTCACGACGAACTGCATACATCCTTTTGTGTGAAGGTCTGGGAAACACGTGATTAGTTTTGAGAAAGATCGACGTTTTGGTCGTCTTTTAGAGCAACTATAAAATCGATGTATGAAGGGAACAATTCGCACTTAAAGTAAACTCCTGTAAGTATAAACGAAGCAATTTTGTGTTCGGCTATTTTAAGCAAAACAAAATAGTATGTGACACGAACCACGAGCATATGAGAACCACAGCAAGGAGGCACGTTTATTTGGAGTGGGCTTTTTCATCGAGGCTAATAACCTTTCACTGTTTTGGAATTCTGAAACATTTGGAACTTGATAAAAAGAAAGAAAAACCCTCTTAGATGTGGACCGTACCTGGCGAAACGTCTAGTAGGTTTTGCATGGGTTCATCTTTTGAGACAAAAAATTCATCGATAACTTAAGAAACTCACAACTTAACAGCGTGATTCATTGTTGGGCGTTCCTATCGTATAATTCCGCAACCTCATTGGCTGTGTAGTGATAAGATGCTTGGGAGTTTGTTTTAATCTGTTTATTCTGTAAAGGTGATCACAGCTCGTACCGTATACTGGAGATTGCAGCAAAGTAGCTAATTAGGCTAGTTGGTTTATAGTTAAAAACACATTAAAAAACAACAAAAACAACAATAACCAAGGAGTAAGACCGCACGAGGCGCCTTGCGTTGTCTTCTTCTTGCTCCTTGTTGTTTTCGGCACTTTATGCTACTTAAACTTTAAAGTGGTTCGGGACATGGTCCCGGCGACCTTATAGCGGATTGTCTTTATGTGCTTCACCAATATTTTGATCCATGCTCGATCTTGTCGAGGGCAGCCATATGAGGGACATGATATGATTCTTGAGATACATCGACTGATTTAGTCTCTACATTACTTTCATTTTGTTGGCTACTCGCGGTTGATGGTCAAGGTTTATACTTTGCTATACATTGGCAAAAGATAGGGTTTCTCCCACAAATATCAGACCAGAATTTTTATTTTGTAGCTGCGTTTCCGTCTCTGCCATTCGTTCTTCATGTGTGGTGGAACTGTTTGTGGTGTCTAAGAATAATTATTGAATTTATTTCAGCTTCTCTCAGTGTGGTGCGTGAAGATGGTGATCTTCTGGACGCCCTTGCTCACAAGGATACAAAGAAGCTAGGCGAAGAAGCCATCCAGTTAGGCGGGATTCTTCGGAAATGCGCGAAGAACTTGAAAAATCAGCCCATTATAGAGGAGTTTCCAGGAGATGAAGTATGACACGAATTACAGTTGTTTCTTCGCGGCAATTGGGAAATGAAATGTAAAAAAATATTCAGGCGATTTCTTTATTTAAATTTGCTGAAAAGTCAATCGCTTTCATAAAAATAAAGTGTAATCTTATTGTCAGTGTTAACTTAGAGCAATCATATTTCGTAATTGTTTGAAAACTGGCAGTCACTTAACGTGGCCATATAAACAAGGTTTATTTCCATCTTTCTTTATAGTGGTCGCCGATTTTTTAAAGTAATCTACAAATGATTGCTTATAGATGGGAAACTAATGACTAATTCATACTGACCTTTACTTTCGTTTTACTTATGTTTGCTATAAGTCATTAATTCAAACACATTGTTTAACTAATGGTTGTTCTAGAGGGACGTCTTCAACAATCTGGAACCAGAGTTCACAATCACGACGGCAGCAGAGTTGAATGAACCTAGGTGGGGGGATAAGGGTGCTTAATTCTTTATTCATGAGCCGCTCTGTGATTGAGTTTTTTCGCGAGCACCAGAATCTGAATTTCCCCATTCACGTGCGCCCCAGCTCACCTGCTTTTTCTGGAATTGAACGTCTCTACCTTCTCAACAACTTTCCTCCATTCTCGAACGAGTGAAAAAGTATTACGTGCTTTGAGTAGGCTGGCGGGATACCGAATCTGTTGAGCAAACGTAGCCTTCGGGCATTCTTCATTTTTCCTTCATTTTAGTTTGATACGAATTTTCCCGAAACTAACTGGGTGGCTGGCTAGCAGACGCTCACGCGTACGGGCCCCCGCCTATCTGCCTAGCCTTGCGAGCCACCCAGAGTACCTCAACTTTCGCTAATAAAGATTATTATTATTATTATTATTATTAACATCGCTCGCCACTCTTACTGTTGTCTTCGTGCCTTCTTTGCAAGGAAAATAAATAGTTTGTGATCGAAGCAACGGTAGGAAAATCATACTGATGGATCGTTTTTTGGCAAAGATACACTATTTCGGCACGACTGTATTGCAGTTGCATAACGATTCCGTAAAAATCTAAAGTAACGGGAGAAAACCTGTTTTTGAGAAGACTGCGTTGCGCGAAGCGACGTTACGCTGCTGCGACGTGGTGCTTATTTCAAGCAAAGTGGGAACAGATGTGTGGGGGAGGAAACAGGCGAGGAAGAGCACTTACATATACCGATCCTAGATATTTCTAGTTTTCTCTGCTTGGTGTCGTTGTAATGCTACAAAAAATTCATCAGTGCCAGTTGGTGTTATAACTAAACGTTGTTTGAATATTTTTATTTTCAGGCGGAGGAATACTTTTTGGGAAAATCTGGGAAAGTATCAAAAGCAGTGCCAAGGACGCAGTCCGGGATGCTAAAGAAAATATTAAGAATAGCATAAAGGAGGCAGCCATGGACGCTAAAGAAACGATCGTCAACAGTCTCAAGAAGGCAGCGATGGACGCAAAGGAAAAGATCACGGACGGTGTCAAGGACGCAGCCAGGCAGGCTAAAGAAAAGATCAAAAACAGCGTCAAGGATGCTGCCAGGGAAGCTTTAGAAAAGCTCAAGTTTTCAGCGATTGACAATCTTGGAAAGAAGGCCGAAAATCTAATGGGCGGCCTAATCAACAAGCAGCGTGGAAGCTACTCAGTGGAAGACATTGAGTCGTACATTAAATTTGTGGCCGTCATATCCAACGACATTGACCAGATGGGGCATGACCTCATTGAACAGGGTAGGAAGCTACTTGAGGAATAAAATTTCGAAGAATATAAGGTGGACTTTTTGATGGCTGTAGCCAGAACCATTTTTGGTTCAGTTGCATTAGTCGGAGAACTCCATGATGAACAAAACATAAAACTAGTCATGTGGCTTATTTAGTACAAACGTTTTATATATGTCTTGTCAAAGAAAATTATTTTTTATCGACATACAATAAATATGGGACCATGGTGTATTGAAATTAGTAAACAAAAACGATAGAAACACTCTAAAAGTTCGAAATAACAGTACCGATACTCGTCTGTGCAACGAAGAAGAAAAGAAAAAAAACTATTAATAAATACTCTGATTTGTTAACGCGTTTATGCACCACAGAAAATTCATACGGCGTTTGCGAAAAGGTCCCCAGTGCAAGAAAGGACGTTCTCTTTACATTGTGGTTGAAGGTCTGCTAGAAAGAATATCATTATGGTTGCTTTCCTTAAAAAACGTGCGCAAGAGAGCCATTCCCACGTTAGGAAACTTAGGGCGTGCTTTATTATGACAATGCTTCTTGGTTCGTGCTAAGCCTTTGACGTTTTTTTCAGCGGATGCCGCAATGTGATTGGTTGCGAGGTTATAATAAGAGGGTAGGGAGTCGCCATGCACAGCATTTCTTGAACTGTCAATGATAATAGTATAGACAAGGTCAACCGAATGAGCGCTGAATAGGGCCACTATAATTTACGCTTGGTGGTTTCATTAAAATTCAGTCAGCCTTTCCGTTCTTGTTTTTGGGGGGGGAGGATGATTATTTAGGTACTTTTGAAGAAAATGCATGTGGTATCTATATTCTTGAAAGGAAAAAAAAATGCTGTTTAGAAAAATTATAACAAATCAGTTTAACGGAAAAACGAAATCCGAATTGCCAGAAGGTGAGACGTGTCAAAAGCTCAATTTGATTTTTTCTCGTATTTCGACGTTGTTTCAGGAGTATTGGATCTACCTCGGCAGTTAAGATATTTTAACATCGCAGGAAATGTTACTGACCAGATTTATCACTAAAATAATGATTTATTTTTTGTTTTACCGGTATTTTCGTATAAAATAGCGAACTTTGTACAGTGAGCAACTTTGCCTCCAATTTGATTAGCTTAAGTAATGCGAACCTTTGAAGATAATGACATAAAATGAGCATCACTGCACAGCTATGATCGTCGGCTATTTGGAGGCGTAACTATTGTCTTTGTATTGTTTACGAAATAAATTATATCTAGATCGAAACTTGTTACAATTCTAAACTTATGAAATTTTCGAAGTCAACTTAAAAATATTTTGCTTTAACTTAGTCTTTTTTTGATAGCCCACAAGGTATAGAAACCAGACACGTAGCCGAGGGGGGTGAGGAGGGGCATGGGCCGGGCCCCGAAATCTTCCATATTGCTGAGGCCTCTCTCCCCTCCCCCTCATACAGCACTTTGTCATGGGCGGAGCATTGTCGGTTTCAAGAAGCGCCGGGTCAGAACCGCAGCACCTGCCCGCCGTTCCTCGCGATTCTCTTCTTTTTCTTTTTCTCCTCTTTTCTTCTGTTCTTCCCAGCTCCAGGCCCGTGACAATGATGCGTGCGCACGCTTTCATTGGTCCGATGCGCTGACGTCAGCACGAGTCAGCCTCTCCCGCTCTCTCTGCCTCTCTCCCTGGCGCTGACAAGCTGACAGGCATTACCGGGTTTCCCGTCAAACGAGCATTTTGTCTTAAGGCCCGTTCACACTCTGCAACCGAGTACGACCGAAAGAGACCAGACCGGTTTTTGAGCCTCTTGAGACCTCTTGGACCAGCTCCGCTGCACTGCATCCGTCCTAAGAGTCGCAAGAGGCTTAAAAATCGGTCTGGTCTCTCTCGGTCGTACTCGGTCGCAAGAGTGTGAATGGGCCTTTGAGTGGAAAGAGCGTCGCACAGCTGGTGCGGAGCCAGAGAGGAGGAGGTGCCGCGGCGCTGTGGAATGCGGGCGTGCACAGTTGCCGCTCTGCCGTCGCCGGACATTCTTCGCTCTGCGTTTCCGTAGTAGCGGGGGATGGGCTGTGACGGGTGTGCGTAGTTCAAACGATGGATGTGGCTCCCTCCGATATGAATCCGGTTCCTTCTTCGAGTGTTACGGATGTGGTTCTTTCAACGAGTTTATATCGATGACCTTATACAAGGGCATTGACATACTCTGATAGGCAGAGTGCAGAAAAGGGGTGAAAAAACTAAAGGAAGATCCATTGGTAGATTTTTAGGAAATGCGTTAGCATGATCCTTGGGATACTCCATACACGTCCCCCTTTGGGAAACGGTAAAACTGACCCCGTAACAAGGCGGAAAAGAGGCAGCAAAAATAGAGGAAGCAAAAGAACAAGCCAAAAGAAAAAAGAGAAAGACGTTTGCATCTTTCTGTAATACTGAATTAGATCGCAGCTCTTGAGGAGGAGGAGGGGAGGGTACGAAGGGGAGGGTATGCTCTGCCTCCCCTAGTCTCCTCCCCTCTCTACTGGTCCCCTCCCATTTAGCGAGAAATGTTCGCTGAATTTCCCACTATATTTAGCGAAACTTCCTCAGCTAAATTTAGCGCGGAAATATTTCCGCTAAATTTAGCGGGGAAACCTTTTTCCAGCTAAATTTAGCGAGGATGCTTTTCTACGAAATTTAGCGGGGAAACCTTTCCGCTAAATTTAACGGGGGAATTTTTCCACTAAGATTAGCGGGAAAACTTTCCACTAAATTCAGAGGGAAAATTTTCCGCTAAATCTAGCGGGGAATTTTTCGCTAAATTTTGGCGCCGTGGGACGTAACGAGGATGACGTCATATGGGATCTGGTGACGTACCACGTGACGTCACGTGGGACGTCATTATCGGAAAAGTTCCATAATGCAACGCTACGGCGACGCCGCTCAGTCCGGAAACGTGCGCCCAAGAGCTGCGCTCTGAAAAATGAAGGGGTCAGCATTAGCGTTTCTTAAAGGGGGACCTGTGTGGCGTCTCCCAAGGGTCATGCTAACGGATTCCCTAAGAATCCACCAATGGATGTTCCTGTAATTTTTTCACCCTCTTCTGTACTCTCTGTTTCTCAGAGTGGGGCACAAGGTCCCGCGGTTGTCGCCGCGTGGGAAGCGAACCTCCACCTGCTCGTGGTGCGCCCTGCCAGCTTGTACGCTGCAACGGAGGCTCTGGCGATTATCCCTCTACTGAGGGGTGGGCCCCCTGACAGGGGTCTGCCCTTGGGAGGGAGTAAAGCAAATATCACTACGGCGGCTGTTGGGGGCAGCAAATGAAGAGACTTGCGACCAACTGGTTTCCATATTTAGGCCCTCAATGAAAGCCCAGACCAACACCGTTTTTTTCTTAAAGAGATGGTTGGCCCAGAATGCTACATTCACGGGGTATTAACTGGACGCCACATTTGCAACGCTAGTACCTTTTACATTTGCTAAAGAAATAAATATCTTGAATGGTTAAATTTACGTTTATGTACGTAAAGCCGCTCAATCCACCCAATCAAGTTCGCTGTTCAATCGGCGAACGATTAATGTGGACATGCCCTGCGACCAACGGCCTTCTATTATGACATCGTGAGTATAAGAGGTTTCTGCTTGTCTGATATCATTCATTTTGGAGACGGGAATTCTTTCGTGGGAGCTCTAGATGGGATGGCCAGTAAATTTTGACCAGCTAGAAGGTGATAGGCATATCTTTTTTCGCTATACCAACCCGACAATGAAGGCTCCTTGCAACTTCAAGAAAAAGTAATTAAAGTTTTTTTATAACTTTTTATGTTTTTTATTTAATAGAGGGACTGTGAAAAAGGTTCTACTGAATAACGTGTATTTAGCACCCAATTTCGCCAGGAACCACCTATCCGAGTGTTCGTTAAGGTGTGGTACAATGCATTTAGTGAGCACGGGCACATTTTTATGCAAAATAGTCTTGCTCAACGCTCTGCTGTGAGGAGCCCAAAACATTTCACGCGCAAAACAAGTCGAGAGCTGCATATGACAAAACAATGTTATACGATCCTGCGTCAAGGTTTGAACATGAAACTGTACAGCTGCTGTGGAGCCCATTACTGCCGCAACGCACCACGAATTTGGGGGAAAATTTTGAATACTGTCTCGGAATCTGTCGTGCAACTGGATGAGGAGATATAGAGCGTTAGACACTTAGAAATAGGTTTTAGAGATCTTTTCTTTCGGCCGAAAAGGATTGCAAGGTATTAGACGCTGTATTTTATTTTTATAATTATTGAAACGCGTAAATTAGTTTTCTGCGTGTAGCATAGGCATTATGTAGCCTGTAATTTAGTTATTAATACCGACAATGGCTTCATTGCCTGCTGGAGAACAGGCGTTTCTTCCCACAATTTGATTATGTTGCGCAGGACTGCCTTGTCATTTTAATGCAAGACATGAAAGTGTCAGCACTCCGGAAACAATGAGTAGCTCTAGGTTCATTGCTTTGAATTTTTATTTGAAGGATAGAGACGGTGGCACGGACTGTCGAGTGCCAACTACATTATACTGATTGACAAAGACAAAAAAAAACTATAGGTACAGTCGAGGTTAAAAATTTAGCGGAAATAATCGATTGCCGGGACGACAAAGGGACACAACATGGCGTTCCAGCCGTGTAAACAGGCACGGTGTATGACTGAAGCAGTGGAGCACCTGGTACTCTTCTGTGAGCGCCTGCTCTGACCTCCAAAGGATCAGCACAGGCTCAATCCTAAGAGAATAATATCGGACACTGATGTTCATGCCGACGAGGCGAGGCGCTGGTAACTTGGGCGGAAAAAGAGCTAATGAAGCGTCTGGTAACTGCAACTCGGCCAGCGCCGCCGCATCAACGGCACCGATGAGGGCACAGTGTCGCTAGTACAGCATCGTGCAGAAGACAAAATCAAGACTAGAACACTGGTTACGTAAAATCGACTACAGATAGCAGTCTATTTCTTATTATTTTGCTAAAGGCAAGGACTTCCTTCGAGCTCGCCTGTTGAAAAGGAAAAAGCCGCACTGTCATCACCATCAAAGCGGGAACGAGATTACCTGGCGGTGCCTTTTTAGTAGCATCAAGAAGTTTGGCAGACAGCATCCCTTTCAATAGTGCATTTAGCGAAGCCGCTGTTCTGCCTGAGGGTATCGCTGGCCATGCATAGCTTGCACATGGGGTCGCTTACTTTCACTTTGAAAGCAGCAGCATCTTTTTCTTATTTACTCTTATACCGTCATTGGTTGTTATTAAGACGCTGAACTGGTAACGATAGTAAATGACAATAACATTGTATTTAAATATATTTTTTCTTGCCTTTAGCAAAAAAATAATCAATATATAATTTTGAAATACCCACGATATAGATGGTTGAAACCACCCCACCAATCTAGCTCTCGGTGTATTGGATACAGTGCAACGCCGCAAACGGCGATTTCACTGTTTCGGCCGTCAAACACATTGGTCATCTTTCCTAGTGCCAACTGTACAAGGACAGTTTACATTGTGCACACATGCATATGTTAATTTATTCATATTTCCTTCATACACACACACCCTACAAACTGCACATCAGCCACCTATTTTCTTATCCCAACACGAAAGAAAGAATATACCACCACTCCAGTTGGTAGCTGAAACAAACAGGAACTTAAGAGCTTGCGTTCTAGCCAACTCCCACGCATTGAAAACTATTTCAGTTTGAACATAATTTATTTTCTTGTTCAAGATAAAAGCCAAATGCATCCGTTTCTGTAGGTTATCCAGTTGCCGCAACAACGGCACCAGCAACCTTGTTGATCACAACGGCCTTAGCAATTTTCTTGCCGGCGTCGACGATCTTCTTCCTCCACTTCTTGAACTTCTTCCTCAGACCGTAAGGAACCACTTCATCTTCGACTTCGTCAACTTCGTCAACTTCGTCGTCATGTTCGCTGATGATACCCTTCACACCGGCGGCAGGCTGCTCGAGTTCTGCAATCAACAGCGCCATCTCCAGTTCTTCTTCTTCTGTTGCTGCCGAGTATTTTCCCTGAAGCCATTTGCCAACCCTTTCGAGGGTTTCTCCTACTTTTCGTCTCCAGCGGTACTCCTCAGCTAGAAAGAATAAGAAAACAACAGCAGCAAAATAAGGCACACTGGTTGAGTGTAGTAAGCCTGAAAATGAAGTTTGCAATATAAAATAGCTACGAAAATCGTTGACTGCATGTAAAAAGCGAGAATATCCGTTTCCATACCAAACCGCGGAATTATCGAAACTGTAAAAGTTAGGTCGGAGGTGATTAGATAGGCTAGACATTACCTTAACTAGAGGTAATGCATAGTAAACAAGAATGTCACGAAACAAACACTCGAAAATAATAATAAATACGACAACATAACGATGTCATAGTGCCAACAACATGTAGATTGTCCGTAAATGAACCTGATTCTTTTTTTGCTAAAAAATAATGTGAGTGATAAGTGTTTTTAAAAGTAGGTATAGATTGTCTATATTTCAGGTAAAAAAGGCTAATGCTACTGCATGTAAAAAGTTTATTTCAGTAACAAAAAATGCTTTTCGGTATTTGTATATTGGGGCGATAATGACGCTAACGACTTTACACTTTTATTATGGATATTAGAGTATTATTCTGGTAACTGCTTTTCTGTTACTGAAAATGTCGCATATTACTATTTACGGCATAAATAAAAACAACAACAACAGCTTAGAGTAGTAAATGGTAAACTACCTTCTTCAGCAACTTCCACAGGTTTCACTGTTTCCACCGCCTCTCTGAAAGAAAAACATGCTTTATAGATAAAGATTTGTTTAAATAGTACCGTTCTTTGAGCTGAAACAATCTTAAAATATTTTACTCACATGCTGGCGCCGCCTGTAGAACATGAAAAAAAAAGACGGAAAAGCATATGTTTTAATTGTATGTTTTTTTAAAATTCTCTGTATTCATCAAGTTTTTGAGAAACTAAGTCATGTTAACACGTAAAAATAAATTTAACCACCCTGTTGACGGATCTAGCTAGATCTAACATTCGATCCTGTTGACTTTTAAAGATAGCTCATTGTTGAGCAAGGATTGAGAAGAGTTTCAAGACATTTTATTCGCCGCTTTAATTCCACAAACTTACGTTTTCTCCAGGAAAGTATTATGCATTTCGCAATGTGTCCCTCATAAACAAAATGAACGACCAATTTGCCTGACATAAAAAATGCTTTGTTTTGAAATTGAAGAACCACATTTGATGCGATAATATTAGGCTATATTAGCGAAATGGCGAGTGATCCCAATTTACTCACATGTTACAGTCAACAAAGCAGCAAGAAGAAAAGGTAAAAACAGCTTCATTTCACTCGAAAACTGAAAAGAAGAATTCCAAGCAAGGTTTTACTGACAATCTTTGATTTGTCAAATGCACACGTTTGGGCAAAACTAAAGTTGGGATATGAGGATATATTGTAATATGTAAACGGAGGGCAGAATAATCAGGAGCCTAGAGATTGGAGCATTGAATATGTCGCCAATTATATTTACTGACAGCATTAATTACGTAGAACCTGGCGATAGTCTTACATCTTGTTAACCTTAAAAAATATAAAAAAACAAAAAACAAACAAACAAGGAAAACGATTACTAAAAACCACACTCTTTCAATTAGCAACTAGGAAGGGTTATCTTCGTGCACTGCTATTTTAAATGGTATTTTAAGTATTCATAATTACAGCGCGCCCGCTTTAACCAATCTTGTTTTCCCTACGTAAACAATGAAAATGCGGTGTTATTAGATAAGAACTCCTAACAACAAAGTATGAAGTAAAAATTTGCCAGTGGCTATTGGCGACTCGGGAGTCGCAGGGGAGACGAGTTACAGTGTGTATGAGTAAGCCAAATATTAATAATTGTCCGATGCATAATTCGAAAAACTGAACGTTCCTGCACGTTAGCAGAACTGGTAACCCGAAACTCTACTAGCGCGATTATACCGTGAAAACAAAATGATACTGACAAAACGCATGACGTATTGTTTCGGAAACAAACATTATGTGAAAGATGCGTAGCGTCTAGGATGCGAGAATTGAAAACTCACCACTGGAGCGTTCCTGGAAGAATGAATGAATGAGAGCTTCTGTTGACGTTTTTATAGGCTCTAATTACCACCGTAACGCCGGGAAAAGCCTTCACTAGGCTTCTTTTTTTTGTGGCGGAATTTCTTATCTTGTGCATTATGTCCACACGTGGCGATAAAACATGTCTGCAATGCCTCTTGACTCAGACAAAAAATGCCCGGGCATTTGTCTGGTTTCAGTGCGGGAAAACACAGATCCTGGCGTGTCGACATTCTGATATCAAACATGCGTCAATATACGTCATTTAACCTTTACAATTGAGGCAAATAAAGTTATCTAAGGTAGTCAATTGCATTGCGTATTTACGGACCTGATATTGTTTCCCTGAGCCGTATCAACTATTTACGCATTTCAATGTTTGTGCTCTAAGGTTGTGTTTTACTGAGTAAGCAAAATGTAACACAGACTCTTAGCTTATTCGCCTCGAGATCCAGATGGAATTTAGGGGAAGCGTGCTCTTGTTTAATCCATGGTTCTCTATAAAACAGTTTGTGATTATAATTGTCGAAAATGGCGCGGAAGAAAAAGCTCCGGAAAAGTTTAACGGAAAAATTAACGCCACGTGACCTATGCCCCAATTCAGTTTCCCCGCTAAATTTAGCGAAACAATTGATGTCTCCTGAGTTATGCGCCAATTCAGTTCCCCTTCTAAATTTGGCGAGGAAATTTATGTCACGTGACATGACGTCATGCGACCTACAGACAAATGCCTCTTCCCTGCTAAATCTAGCGGAAAAATTGACGTCACGTAACCTATGGCCCAGTTTTTGTTTTTCCGCTAAATTTGGCGGGAAAATTGATGTGACGTGATTTCACGAGATGTGACCTATACACACATTCAGTTTAAAATAAAATGAACAAAATAATAATGACCCCTTCCTAAATACTGCATTTCGTGCATTATAGCACTACGAAGGTAGAGGAAACTGCGAATTTTAATTAATGTTTTTACTTTAAAGTAACAGCTGTTCTCTCATTGTTTTAATTGATCACTAGTGTGGTAAATTGCTCCTAGCAGCCTTGAACAGTAAAATGTGCACATCAGAATGATAGATAATTTTAAACAAGATGTTTTGTCTCTTCCAGCTGTACAAAACGTGTGCATGAACGTGAGCACTTCTTTTCTTTTTTTACTTTACGGAACAAGCTCTTCAGGTATTAGAGAAATAGTCATTGCTAGTCAATACCTGATTTCACAGATGCAAATCAGGTTAGCCTATCTTAACGAAACAACTTGTTTCTCTTTGTTCTAATTTAACACTAGTGTGGGAAGTCGCGCTTAGGAAAATTAAAGTGCAAAATTTGCACGTAGGAAGGATTGTTAATTTTTAACGAGATGTTTTGTCTCTTCCACCTGTAGGAAAAAGTGCATAGGGGTGGACGTTAGTTAACCACTGTTTCAATCCTGGGGGCAATAAGTCATTGCTAATCAAGGCCAGTCACTCCTAGTCAGAACAAGACTCTCATAGATGCATATAGAATAGCACTTTCTTGGGGGTATTTATTTTTTGCTTTAACGATACAGCTTCCTTTTATTTTTCTAACCAATTGGTAATGCAAGGAAGTCAACCCGAGCAACCTTGAAAGGCAGAACAGAAATTCTTCTAGAGTAAATATAATTTCGAAATTCCAGTGAATTCAGCTAATTTCATTAAAATCCCAAGTCAAAAGCACAGCTTGCCGCCGACATTGTAACCTATTTTTCCAGAACATCTTATAGTTTTGTTGGTTTTCCTTTCATAATGAACAATTTAACTATGCTGGTGCAAGGTCATCGATAGATTTCTAGAACCGTTCAACAGAGATGAAGCAACTTATCTGGTAAATGGCTTGTTAACCTCAACGTGTATGTTCTATACCTTCTTGCAGGTATTGGGCATGTTGAGTTTGCGCTCCTTGACCCTTAATACAAGCGCAGCAACTAAAGGAAGTATAGCATGCAGAAGTGCTACACACCGAGGCAGTTGACGAGCCGCATGAGCCCCTTCCTACTGCACTGCCATGACTAACTGTGCATCTCGTGAATACGGGTGGCAGGAGGCGAAATTATTTCGAAGATAAATTAATTAAGGCCTTTCTGGAACGGCAGAGTGTTGAGTAAAGAATATGGTGACATTATAAGTTTCTTCAAAAATTTTAATACTCCAGAATGTTTTTAGAGGCTTGCTTTGAGTACATATGTGGGAAGTTACTTTCACCGATATATTTATTGAACAAGCGTCTTGCTCAGATTTAAATGAAGGACAACGTTCTTGAACTTGCTTGTCAACGTAGGAAACTGTCACACTTGCCAGCCTGGCACACCGAATTGAGCTCACTTTCAATTGTTCTTCAAGCGAGATGCACGAACAAATATTTTCCAGAATGCTGCGTAATTGCTTCCTAGCTTTTAAATAAAGTTGTCTTTACAGGCTGGCTTCAGTGTTATTCCTCTCAAAAGGGGCAGCAGTATGACTGCATCATTCGTCCCGTCAACGTTTTTGTCAACGCAGCCATCTTGTTTGGAGACCTGAGGTCACGTGAGCGCTGAGAAGCCGCTCTCGCTCCGAGAAAAACTTGGTGCACGAAGAGCGCGCTCAAGTGTCTGTCATAGGAGGCAGACAAACAGTGCTTTTTCTTTATTTCGAAGTAATCTGCAACAAAGCACGTAGAAACACAACCCTGTTTTTAAATAGAGAAATTGGTTATTAAACATCCCATTTCATGCTTTAGGAAAAAAAAATACTATGTTTTCTTTTGCCAATTCAAGATAACTTTGGGCGCGTTAAGACCGCGCTCGTTTTACTCTTACTATGACGTTCCGAGTTTCATACTTCGAGGGAAGCAACTAAACGGAGCATAGCGTATTGGAGCGCGACACACAGAAACTATCGACGAGCTGCATGAGCCACTTCCGTCAGCACGATTATGACGAACCCTGCATCTCGTGGATAACGGGTCGGCAGAAGCCGAACTTATTTCGAAGATACATTAACTAACGCCTGTGTGTAGCGGCACTGCCAGTCGACAATGGTTCAGATTTCAGTAAGCCATGAAACCTAAACCATTAATTTGAATATGACGTACAGTAGATTCTCATCAATTCAAACTTCAGGAAGCCACAAATTTCTGCATGAGTTATCAAAATGTTTGATTGTCAGAAGTTGATCTAATTATGTCTGCAGGATAAATTATAATTTGCTATATGGATGGCTCACACACACAAAAAAGATATTTAATGATTTCACTTTACAAGAGCCTACTGATCATAAGCAGGTATTCCACTCAAGAAACATTGGTGAAATTTATGACACAATATAGTTTATTCATCTCTCAAAAATATTGTTTATTAGGGACTGTTTAACAGCACGTGACACCTGAAAATAATATTAAGTTTATTCATCAAGCAAATAACAAATTCTTATATGGACTATTAAGCGGGAGACACATGAGTAATGAAAACGGGCGTCGCACTGCAGTTTCTATAACCAACTTGCGCGAACACTATGACGTAAACCTGGAAACTCGCCATGATGCTGCCACGTTTTTGTCGCTCACGTGTCCTCTGCAAGAGCCGTATATAGAAGCGTTCAACAATTGATTAGAATGTATAGGAGGCAGATGTGGAGGCCATTAGCCAAGGTTTGCAGCGTACAAATTCGAATGTGGCCAATCTGAAGCCGCGCATGATACCCTGGCGGGGGTCAGCGAGAAACAAAATTAATAAGTGCATCGAAGTAACTCTCGGTGACTGGAAATATGGTTCACATGATGTTTCGATCACGGTCAAGCAAAAGTATGGTTGAAGATATATAGATATTGAAGACACAAAAAGCATACCCGACTACCAGATTGATTGACGTAATCCGCACGCCAGGCGCCGAGCGGCCGGGAATCTGCCGTCCAAGCTGTCAGACTCCGCCTGAACAAAACAGAGTTCAAGTGGCACATTCGTTTCTCACATCTTTTTGCGTGGTCATAAGTCGAAACATCACGTGCACAATATTTTCAACCATGAAAAGTTACTACATTTAACTTTCACTCACTTATTTAAACTATTGCTCGCTACCATGGCTAAGGATTATTTTCGGTTGCTGGTTTGTCAAGAGAGCTATCTGTCAAGTCCTCTAGCTGCGTCTTGTGCACGCCCTGGCTCTACCCTCTCCTCCCGTTCCTAACTCTCCATATACGGCTCTGCTCTGCTTTAGCACCGCTGAGCGCGCTTCTTACCTAGCACCGGCACATGCGGAAAAGAAACACCCGCGAAAGCGAGCTCCACGGCTGTTGCTTCTCTGCAGCACACCAGCGCTCGGAAAGAAGTGCGCTCAACGGGGCTGCGAGAACAAAACGTATGAATTACACGAAAACGCCGTTCGAATTAAGCGGCTTATGAATGCATTGAATACGTAGCGGGACAATCCAAGTTTTGAAATTTGTTTGAATGAACCAGCAGTATAAAATATCCGAGTTTGAATTATCGCGAGCCAAATGTATACACTAAAGTAAATGTGGCTGAATTGTATGCGCTTAATATCACTGAATGGTGTATGCAATTTTAATTTGGTAGTTTTATTTCTCAAGCACGTTTCTTCGTTATTCAAATCAATGGAAATTATTACTTTGGTTTTATTTATGGTAGGTGTGTTTTATGTACAATATTAGTTATTGAAAGCTTATAATTCAACGTATACTTATAGAATCAGTGCTAATAAACATGCTCTCTATATCTCTGAATATGTGTGCTTTTGTTGTGATAATCATAACTTTTTATTGAATTGTTAGAGTTGAATTTGTTCCATTCTGTAATGTCATATTTTTGAATTGTCGGTCTGATACATTTCGCTGTTTTTGTTAACTGAGCTTGTATTTTGTTTCCTTTTTACTATATGTTCTTTGTGAGCTGCCAGCTCTGCTGATTGTAGGGAGGAGGCCGAGGACTCGTCAAGCTGCATTTATGCAGCTTTTTCCTTAGGCTCTTTCCATCGTGGATGTGATGGAGAAATAAACATCCATTATTATATAAGCACAATCATCAAGTGGCATCTAGATGGTCAGCACAAGCAGCGGCGTAGACTTTCCATTTTCCGGGAGGGGGCAAGCTGTGAGCCGGTGAGCTGGTGAGCGGGGGGGGGGGGGGGAGGGGGGGGTGCGCGTTACCTTTTTTAGAACTGGAGATTGAAGCTAACGAAAGCACGTGGGATTCCATTTCCCATGTATTTTGTCAATAAAGGCAACATGGGCGTATATTTTGTTTACATGCCACTAGTAGAAGCTCGTTACATGGCACGTAAACATGCGTCTCGGTAAAGATCACGGCCCGGGCCCGGGGGGCAGAGCCCCCAATCTCACCAGGGGGCACGAGTCTCGATGCCCCCGAAGTCTACGCCTATGAGGCACAAGGACAAATATAACCTACAAATGTCTTCAAACCTAAAGGCATGCCTTGTTCCAAACAAGGCATGCCTTGTTCACAATGTTCAATGTTCAATGTTCAATGTTCAATGTTCAAAAATATTGTGGCGAAACTTTTTAATTGGTTCGTTTGTTCAGCTGTTGTCTATAGGAACAGCTTGTCTTACGGACACTAAATCGTGTCAATGTGTAGTACAGGTTGTGTGCTCTATTTCATTTTGCAAAACATTAACTCTTGTATGTTTTGTGTAAGGATTAACAATTATGCAAATTTCATATATTAATTCATGAAGCTATGAACTGTTCGTTACCAATCTGTACCCCAAAGCTTCATGTGACTTCGGCTTACCTGAACATGAAAGCTGTCAGCATTAAATGACAAAGTACTATGCCTTTTCGACTTATATCAGGCCAAAGCTACGGAGCCATCCGTACGACCTTCACCTCCGATACAGCAGGTTATACCCCTAGCAAAGCTCAAGCTCCGCTAGGGGAGCCACCTGACTGTATCTGGAGGTGCAGGTGGTACGGGTACTCGTAGCTTTGTCTTTATATAAGGAGGAAAAGCATAATGCTTCGTTATTTAGCGTGGACAGCTTTCCCATTCCTTCAGATAGCTGTCAGTAATGTGAGCTACATTACTGACACTACAATCCTTCATTTTACGAATATATTTGCTATGTTTCTTACAGACGGTACAGTTTCTGGATAACGGGAAACCATATAGGCACTATTGAACTGGAACACGTTTGACTGTAAAATGTGGCGAAGATTTTTACAGTGAGGATAAAAGTAAAACATGCATCTTTGGCATTTTCAAGGGTGCATGTTTACATCGCAAGAAAACAAATATGCGAAAAAAAGAGTTTGTTTACTTGATTCGTGTCTTGTCTTTTACCAACATTTAAAAGTAAACGTGCAGAATATAAAACATAAAAATTAATTACAAGAGTCAAGGAGGTCAAGCGGGGACTCTAAACGTTTCAAAGTTCTGATGACTGCTTTAAAATTTATTTTAGACGTTAATAATACGACACAATACCGAATTTTCAGATTCGCGATAACTAGTGCGTTGGTGAACGATATTTAGATATAATTTTATTATTAGTGGTTCTGTCAATGGTTACTTAAGGCACCTTTAAAGAAAAGAAAAACCTACGACTTAACTGCATCACTGTTCTGAAGATAGCGTATGGTTGACATTTTGTATTTGGCAATAAAGTCAGGCAAGCACGTGGCTTGACGAGTGCCTAATCTATTGGGTTGTGGCACTATGAACAGCTTCCAACCCTTTAATACATCAATATATAAATGAAGTCGAAAACCGTTCTTAATTTTCATTATTTTACGTGTGATCTGCATTTACAGTTTATAATTTTGTCGATAAGAGACCAAGAAGGGGTTGTCCTGTTCCATACAATGTTTTAAAATACATTTGTTGACTTAAACTGAAGATAAGATGCTTAAATGCAGAAAATGAATACACAAATGTACAATGCATGGGGCAAAATCAACGCCTTCATTGGAGTGAAATTAAATGCTTGAATTAAGGCCAGTTTTGAGTAAGGTACTATATACAAAGTAAATCTTTTTAGAGGCTTTGTTTGTCAACATTCTAAAGTCAAATCTTTAGTGGTGTTGACAATGCTCATTCAATCGCGTGATATTCGTTTTATGCTGCAACGTTTTTGACAAGGATGAGACGGCTAAAGTCAGCAGATAATGTGAGAACACAATCAAACTGAAGGAAGCCAATCACTGCGAACATCGGTGAGATATTCCTGCAAATGACGGAGTTAAGAATACATTAGACCTAAAAAACGCAACTTGCGTGGGGAACAATGAGCATGACGTTTTATTTTGCTTATTGTTCCTGCGTACACTTCATTATTCGGGTCTGATTGTATTTTGTACTTTATCATCTATTTTAGATCCTTACATTGTTCGCAGTGGTAGGCTATCTCCGTGTTCTGCAGTAAAGCGTCGGCCCATGCTTATCTTGGATTAGAAGGTAAAATACGCGACAAATACGCACCCCGACTTGAGCCGTTCAGACCTGCGTCTGATTTCTTCAACTTAAGTTTAAACTTCGCATACTCAACAACAATCCGATAACATCATAAAACAATTCATGCCATTTTACTCAGGTATTGTCGATATAAAAAAATTGAAGAAAGGTACCTACAAAAAAGAAATCGTGACATGGGAATACGGTTTGTATAATTGACGTATTTAAGGCCCTGTCACACTGAGGCATCACGACGGCAAGCGCAACACAACACGTTGTCCAACAGTCGGGCAACTTGTTGCTCGCTCCCCGTGTTGTTCAGACAAATCTGCCGCATCGCGGCAACAGCAGCACAACATGGACGACAACTAAAATGTTGCATCGATATGACTGCTTTCGAGCAAAAAATATAGCAGCAACTTGTGTTGGAAAACGTGTGTGCCCTGATCGCTGGCTGAGTGAATTTCGGGCCGTCAACACGATAACACAGATAGCTTCGATCGTAGAGCTAGTTCTCTATGAATAACGTGGTGCTCAAATAAAGCTAGGAAAACGTTATTGAACAATAATTAAAGCTGGATTGCAACTAAAATAATTTGATGAATGTTTTTACTGCGTAATTACGGAAAGCGAATGTCGAAATGGTCACAACTTCGTGAACGTTCAGACTTGTGTGGAAACTTGAACTGGCAAGATACCGCTTCAAGTTACTGCTAGGGAAATAAAATGGCATGCGTACTGACCCGCTGGCAAAGTATAACAAAAACAAAATCCAGGAAAGCAAAAATTAAAAAATTTAAGCATTAAAACGATTACCCGCATCATGATTGTTAATGCGTTTTTAACTTGGAAACAGCTGCTACCAGACACCTGAAATGTTCAAAAATACCCAGGACGTTTAGGGAATGCAACGATCACATAGCAGGCGGTAGGCAAATAGACAACGTCGCAAAATATTTATTCCACCGATTGTTAAGAAGGCAGATCCTGTCGGTGTGGCAGTTTTCAAACACTGTCAGTTCAGCTCAACACCAGGCTGCAAAATACTCTTTGGTGAACTGCGGGTGCTAACTCAATTTTGCCTTTAGAATTAAGAATTGCATAAAAAAAAGGAACCGGACAGAAGCACTTCATGCGGTGGTGTAAATCCTAAACATATATCAGTGATGTCTTTTTCCTCGGTTAGGCTATATGCTTTGTTGGCGAAGCAAGAACATTTTGATAAAATAAAGGGTTGAACAATACTCCCAGTGTCAAGTTTTCAAATCACAATCACTGGTCGATGTCATGCACGTGGTAATTTCCGGCCCTTCAAACGCACTTGCAATTTGAAGATTCACATTTCCAGCTAATTCGCACCTTACACGAACAAAGTAAACAAACAAGATGGCGGTGTCTTCCCTGTGTTGTCCCCGCCGGCAGCGCGGTGTCACAGGGTGGTCGGACAACGAATCGGCCAACACAGTTGCCGGGAGGCAGCGACATGTTGCCCGACTGTTGTTGTTGCCGCAATGTGACAGGGTCGCCGACAACACAATTTTCTCGTGTTGCCGGATGGAGTTGTCCAACTGTTGCCTCAGTGTGGCAGGACCTTTAGGATCTTCACAATCCAACCAACATCTCTTAGGTCACAAAGTCGTAGCGCTTAATTTTCGGCGACATATAAAAAAGAAAAACAAGGCTAAACAATTGAACACGAGGGCTATGTCTGCATTGAGCCAGCAGTCGCGTTGAGTCACTGAGAACACGAGTCCTAAGTGATCGTTGACCAAGTACTGTTGTCCGATCTGTACCGTTGTTGGCCTTGTTTAGACGTTGTCGAAAACAAGCACTACGGCTTTGTTATCTAGAAGGCGATGAAACAACACACAATTCTGGGTGAATTGAGGACATCAAAACGTCATGAACCGATATTGAAGTCATGGAATGAAATCAAAACGTCATGGACCGATATGAAAACGTCATGAATTGCTATCAATATGCCTTGAACCGATAGCAAAACGTCGTGAACCGATATTATAACGTCATGAGTCGGTATCAATTCGTCATGAACCAATATCAGAACGTCAGAAACCGATATCGAAACGGCATGAGTGACACCAAAACGCCATGAACCAATATCAAAACGTCATGGACCGATATAAATAGGCTATGGACAGATATATGATATTTCTGGACCATGATAGCTGCACACTATCCGCACAAATGTTTGTGGGAACGCACCAGGGCATTTCCAATAACAAAGCATGGGCGAGATGTTTTCAACAACAGAACGGATCTAAAGACGTACCAAAAACTGGGACGATATGATAGGCACATTATAATTAATCCAACACGAAATATATAAAAATATTGGAAGCAAAAATATCTTTCCAATATATTATAATAATGCAACCCGAGTTGCCCAGGTTTTGAAACGACCTACAGTTATCAACAATAAAGAGTTTACTCAAATCGATATTGCGTCAAAACCTCTCGTAGACTCACTCTCTGAAGAAACTCTGTATTTTAAAGAATGACGTTAAGGCACCGCAACCGCTCTTATTAGAGTATCGATCAGTTTACAAGAACTTAATTCGCTCATGTCTATAATATGCATCACGCCATCTGGAACTCATACGGGGCGATAAACTTCTACATATTCCGTGGCTAGCAGTAGTACTGATATATACTGAGTACTGTCGCACTTAATTTTTAAAATTGTTGTGTAAAAAGTTGAGCTACGAATCTTGACACTGCAAAGGAAAATTGGATATCTAAAGATGATTATTATTAAGCTAATGCTAACTACAACAGCCTATCAAGTGCCTAAGAGGTACGTTTGAGCGGTTGTGCGCATAATAGAGTTTTCATGAAAAGGTAATTATTTAAAAAGGATATTTACAGGTCTTCAATGTATAATGTCGATATAATTTAACCGCAGTGACATATTGGTTAGGCAACGGTTCTGTTCCCATCAAGGCACCTTCCTTGTTAATGCGTTTCATGTCAGAGTCACCCAAATAGAAACATCCTGAATTCTACAAAACTGTCTCCCTTGCACTGTTTTCTTTTTCTTGAGAACATCTAGTAAAATTATAAAGGTCTCATGTCAGGTTTGAATAGGAAGGTCGAAAAACAGTTCCCACACATACATTTCAAAGATATTTCTTACTATACGGATGAGGCTTCGCGCTATTCAAAATACAAAACACAACCTGCATTCCTATCGGACAATCTACAGTCATTTGTCGCACATATACTGTCCGATGATAAGGTTTGTCTCACAATTTTGAATATGAGCGGGATAATTGCATAGTTATACTGTACATGCATCATCTGTGTGTAAGGCTTTGGAAATACTCCGCACATTTTAACCTTCATAAATGAAAGTCTCTCAGAGTGAACCATATATTTTTATGTTTTTAAATTCTCTTTTTTTCTGAGCGCACTACATTAATTAAATAATTTGGTTCACGACCTTTTTGTGGTATTGACAGTTAAAAAATTGGGAATATGTGTTATTTTTTTTTGTACTGAAAGACATAAGACACAGTTTTTTACGCTTTATTAGCAGGGGACAGATATGCACAACGAGGAATGTCTCACAGTCAGGGACCTTTTTAGTGGTGAAGGCTAAGATTGTTTGACCTTTAGAGGAGATACTTGCCTTCAGAAATTCTGGTAATGCCAATAAATAAAAACAAAAACTTCCAGCCCTTCCACTCTCGTGAAGGAGAGACCAGCGAAGCTGTGCTATGGTGGGAGGGCCTCAAGAACGACTTCTTGGACGACCTCGAGGACAACGCCTAGAGGACGACGTCTAGGACGACCTCAAGGAAGACCTCTAGGACGACTTCAAGGATGACTTCTAGGGCGATCTCGAGGACTACCTCTCAGACAATCTCAAGGACGACGTCTAGGACGACCTCAAGGATGACTTCTAGGACGACCTCGAGCACGACATATAGGACGACGCCTAGAGAAATTCAGCCTTTCCACTCTGGTGAAAACCAGAGTGGAAAGGCATCGACTAGTTTAGGCCATCTATGAGCGAGGACAGGAAGCCGGTTGTCTGGTTGCCGCTGTTTCTCATAGATGGCGGTAGCTGTCCAGAGTTTTGTGTCGACATTTGTAAGGTACCGGACACGATACTGGAGAACCTAACCCTTAACAGCTCCGCTGTAATAAACTGATCGGTGTTCGTCTTACGAGAAAGAAGGCTTCTTTAACACCGGAGACTAGGAACGAAATGTGGACAACACACTTTTTGTTCCTAGTCTCGTGTGTTCAAGATCCTGAAAGTTTACCAGCTCGCTTGCAGCTTGCATCCTCGTTTTTCTTATCGTTAGATTTTTAGGCGACTGCTATAATTAAGCAGAACGTTGGTAGCCGACCGCAGGCCAGTGGTAACTAAAATATTTTCTGGTTTTTAACATATTTCTTTATGTGAACAGATGTGAACGGTCTGCTCTCGTGCTCTTCATCCATAAAATACCGAGTAATTTTTTGAGGATACCAACACGAGAGTGCAATTTTTAAGATACTTGTGAACGTTGTAAAATGGGGTAGCCTAAATTATGTTTAAACACAAAACTCTGTTATTTAACTTGAATTACATACAACTTGTATTTTAATATACACCGTACAGCAGTACAGCAGCGCGTTATTTGCAAAAAAAGAGATCCAGATAACCTATTTTTTATTGACGTTTTTTATCTTTCAGCCGCTTAAACAGACTTTTGTTTCCTTGGAAGTGGTTACCACACAGCGTAACATCGTATTTACTTATTTGTATAACAATACTGCGGGTAGTTTTGGCCATTCAAGGAGAAGAGGTTTGCATAAGTTTTCTGTCCGAAAAATTCTGCCAATGGCTAAAGTAAGCATAGTGTCAGATGACAATAACTTTCAATATTCGATTGTTTGTTTAAAATTAAGACACTATTTAATCGTGTTTTTTCAGGCGTACCTGGTCTAACGTTTTCTAGGGGTTTATCCTTGACGAGCACTGCCCTGCTGTAGATTAGTTTAATTACAAAGGTTAATTCAGTGGCCACTTTCTTAGTGCCAATTCAAATTTCAAAGCAGCAAGCGCCTACGAGTTTTCGCGTTTGGTGCACACAAGATATAAAAATTTTTGCAGTTTGGTATAATTTATTTGTTTCTACATGTGAGCGCAGTGCCTTCCCTTCCAGCGTTTATCCGCTTGCGGCTGCAATAGCCCCAGCAGCCTTGTTGATCACAACGGCCGTGCCAATCTTCTTTCCGAGCTTGGCGAGCTTCTTCCTCCACTTCTTGAACTTCTTCCGCAGACCGTAAGGAACCACTTCATCCTCGACTTCTTCGACCTCTTCCTCCTGTTCGTCAAGGTTGTTCTTCACTTCAGCGGCGAGTTGATCGAGTTCAGCATTGATCAGCTCCATCTCTTCCTGTTCCTCTTCTGTCTCCGCCGTGTATTTTCCTTGAAGCCATTTGCCCACTTTCTCGAGCGCTTTGCCTACCTTCTTCCTCCAGCGGTACTCTTCAGCTGCCAAAAAAAATAATTAAATAAGGACTTTTGTTTACCGTAGATGACCAACAAATATGTTTTGCCCTGTAAAAAACGCACAAGGTTGAGGAGTTTACATAACAAGTGAAGCCATTCCTAGCATGTCTCTTTGGGTGTTAGGGTTGCTATACTAAAACTTCGACTGAAAGGAAGAGAAAAATTATGTTTTTATGTTAGGACGACATAGATCAGAACATATTAAACTATATTTAAGATTTTTTCAGTGCATGGTTACCTATATATTGGTTACCTTCGTCCTATAGAGATAATTAGTGTAGGGATTTAAGTTTTGACACAGGCGGCAAGCCTGTGCCAACTGCAGATTGACTTTTTAAAACTTGCCATTAAAAGGTTAACTAATCTGAACGAAGTGCAGAAATGAATGAACAAAACGTGAGATAAGCTAAGGAGTGCTTGGCTTAAAAATAGTAGAGTCTAGTACAAAGTATGAGTTCATCTGGGCTACGTTATAGTTTATATTTATGTTGTGCGTTCTAAAAGCAATAAAACAATGTTAAGGGTATAAAAGGCTCTTTGATGTCTCCCTAAGTTTTTTGCGAGATTACACGAAGCACACCTTTGCAGAGGTAACATTTAGTTATTCTTAAATATTGCGAATGTCTATTTTAATATCCCTAAACATAAACAAAACTCGTAATTAATATGGAACCTTACCTTCCTCTGCAACTTCGGTTGGCTCCTCAGTTTTTAGAGATTCTCTGAAAGATGAGAAAATTTTAATAATATAAAATTGCCGTTGTGGAAACTGCCGTCAAAGACCTCAATGGAAATAAAATAAGCTACTCACATGCTGGCCGCATCTGTAGGTCATGCAAAAAAAGGCAAACAAGAATGAATAAGATGCACTCAGTATGCATTCGTGTCGATTCTAGGCTTGACTCCTACAAACAAGTATGTCTCGCTTGAAAAAGTTATGCAAGCTATTCAGGTCCTTCGTGATTGTTGAAAAAATCAATGTAAAAATTGTGATAGAAATAGTTTTTTAAGCAATATCTTCATTGGGTTATATAATGCCCCCAAACTCAAGCTTCTTTCTGAGAAATCGTAAGCTCCACGTATCAGTAATTACTGAGTAGATAAGCTGCCACGCCGAATCTTTAGGCAAAAAAGTTTTATTCTAACGTGCAATGCGCTAATCAACTGCTTGAATGACTAAATAGATCGAGACGTAGGTTACTCACATGTCACAGCCAACAAGGCGGCGAAAACAAGCGCTAGAAGCAGCCTCATTTTATCTGAAAACTGCAAAAATGCAAAGGGTTTACTGACAATTCTGGCCTTGCCGGCGCCCAAATTCTTGAACATGAAAATGGGAATATCGGGAAAACTATTAATTTCACCACCTAAATGTGCCAGGGTGTAATCATAACCCATCGTAATATAGTTTTAGTCCCATAAAACTTAACAAGCACAGGCCAGGGGTATCTCAAGCACATTCTTTTCGATCTAGAGCCAATGAGATTGCTAAATTTGCCGATAAATACGCCGTTGAATAAATTACGAAGTAAGAATAGTTGTGAAGAGAAACAGCGCCAAAAGTACGGAGGACAAAGAACGAGGAACACACCGACCGAGCGCTTCATAACTATGCATAGCCAACTCGCCTAACTTTGAACGGTGCACCAAGTAAGAATCGTGAACACAATGAGCCCCACCCTGCAGATCTTAAGTTGTCGGTCAGCATTCCAGCAATAACAGAAATTGCCGTCTCGCTCAAGAAAAACTAAGAACAGACAGCGAATCGGAGAAGGTCGTCAGAATTAACTTGCTTCTTTAAGGCAATAAACGGATGTAGGCATGCCTGATAAATAAGATTTTGGGAGTGTCACTAGGACGAACAACCATAGGAATTAATAATAAAATAAAAAAGTGGCTGATCAAGAGCACTGCTCAGGTGAGTGAACGGGTTCTGTATGCCAGCGCAGTGGATAATTTTAAATATAAAAATGTATAGCTTCGTCATTGAATTTTTTGCTCAGATCGATCCTCATAATTGACTATCTCTTTGATCTGCGGAAAGTTGAGCGGCTGTCTGTTGTTTAGGATAGAGTGAGCCGATTAGCAGGCGCCCAACAATGGCAGTACGGGATATCTTTGCGAACTAGGCGTTTCTGGGGACCCGGAGCTGACAAGTCGCCTAATCTTTTAGCACTTGAGCTATCAACCATTCCGTTGTCAGTTTGTTGCGAAGAATTGAACACGACCAGCCTCTTTACACGAACTGCAAGCACGGACACACTTAACGATAATGTATGGTTCAAAACTGATACTGCAATTGTCATTCCCCAATTTTCATAAAGAAAATAATTTATCAAAGCATGGAGTGTAATGTGAAGGGAATAAGTACTCACCACTGACGCTTTCCAGGAAGAAGGAATAGATGGACGTGTCTGTTGATGTTTTTATAGTGCTCTATTGAAGAAGGCACACGCCACATCTGGGTTTTCGCATGGCATTATCACGCGCTCTTATTTTCTTGACGCAAACATTTTTATCTCGTGCCCACGTGAAGATAAGAATGCTGGCAATATCTCTTGACTGAGATGCAGGATACTTGGGTTTTGTCCGGTTTTAGTACGGCAAAAAAGAGATGTACGGACGAAACTACGCCCCTTGTAATGTGGATATTATATCACGGTATAATATACGTTATGCAACTATCAGGAATGCTTAAAAAGAGGTATTTAGGCTTATTGACAGCAAGACTTCTTCGAGACACCGCATTTCTTGCGAGATACATCAGCTATTAGCGGGGGTTGACGCTGCTCTTGGAGACATTTTTAGTCGCGGTTTTTGGTATAAGGAATGATAAATACTTCGCCAATGCTACTGCTGTCCCCATTAAGTGCCATATATTTCCGTTTACATTTATTTAATGCATGAAATAAACCCCGAGAAACGCAAGAAATTTTAATTGACAGATATGTGCTCGCTAAGAAATAGAAGTAACTGAATACATGCAATTTAATCCCAGGTATCACGCCAAAGAGATGCCCAACTTGGGCAAATGTCCGGCAAATGTAAGGGTCCAACTTTGGCCCAGTTAGGTTTTGCACCATGGCGTTCATCAGTGCCAAAGTACGTTGCCTAACTATAGCCCTAGTTGGGCGATACTAGGGCATGCAAAGTTGGCTCTTCTCTAGTCCGCCAGGAGTGCCAAGTAGTGCCATACTTGAGCCATAACTGCCAGAGCAACGCTAATTTGGTATTTCGGACAGGCAAACTTTGGCTTTTCTCTGGTCCGCCACAGGAGTGCCAAAGTAAGTGCCAGACTTGAGCCATAACTGCCAGAAGTAAATCCTAATTTGGGGAATTCAAGGGCATGCCGAAACGTTTGGCACTTCTCTGGTCTAGCCACTGGAGTGCTAAAGTGTGCCAAAAGTGCCAAAGAAAGCCCAGAGGCCTGCTGAAGTTTGGAATTTCTCTGGTGTGCCATAAAGGTGCTCTTTCTCGCGCTTCAGAAGAAAATTTAAATTAAATAAGCGTTGGAAACACGATGGTCAGATCTCACCATCTCCGTTCCCAAGCAGCACGGCGGTACTTGGCAGTGTAGTGCCAGTACCGGCTGAAAGTCGGTTCCAATATCGCTCAAATGTCTAGTTTTGCACCACCGTTCAATATCCGGCAGATATTGCCGTACAGTCGTTTTGTCCCGGTCTAGTGTTCGCGCAATATCGTGCGAATACTCTACGATGCGTCTGCTTCGTATTGGCCGGACGTCGTGCAAGTCTGTGTTGTATAGGACGTTGCATATCATTTGTCGCATATCAATAACATACACGGACGAACAAAATGTTTTCGAACGCTCCCAGAAGTTTATTAAATCACTATCATTGCACACAGCTTATTCTCGACATATTTACAAAGGTCATACTTCTCTGTAAAATGAAAAGCAAATTATAAAATATGATTAACACTGATTTCATGCCAAGCAAAACTCATAAATTAAAACACAAAAAACCGCGAAGATTGAGAGGAAAGCAGAACTACTATCAGAAGCATGCTTGCAGTGTACTTACTAATAAAAGCGATATCATGTAATCCTTGATAGATGCATAATCCGACTCGGGCAGCCCAAACACACAGTCGAGAAAGAAGGTTGCGCACATTCAACTGACGTCTTGTCGTCGGCGAGGAGCAGTTTTTGTCAAAGCGCGTCCAACAAACACAGCACAAGAATTCCACGGACTCCGGCAAAAAAAATGGCCATTACCGAAAAATTGGCGTGGACGTATTCCGGCCGTTTACAACCAAAAAGCACGGCCGCGTCTGCAACGCACGAAAGCAACAGAACACTGAAGAGCGCATTTCGGAAACCGGACCTACGTGGCCCGCCTATTTCTATAACTTGGCAAACGGCGCAAACAACAGCCCCAGAGATCCCATCAGCGCGACAGAGAGAGTCACGTGACAAATTTTCGTCCAAGCGTTTTTGTACTACGCGTCCTACGGAGTGAGGTCACGCGTTTCGCTCCACACTTCTGATTTGCTTAATGCGGCCGTCGCGCTCGCTGACAGCCACACGAAGACACAAAAGCAGGTGGGGAGGCTTAGCAAAAGGCGAGGTCGAAGGGGCACGAACAATGTAGCTAAGCTCCCTCTGCATTTTTGACTGAAAGTGAAGACATTCCATGACCTCGTACCCGAGGCTTGGAATGTCACCTTTGGTTAGGGGGAGGCGGGGGGGGGGAGGAGTGAAAGACTGTGAGTGAAAGAAGTGTCTGGGTTGATGCTGTCAAATGCTTCAAATTAACTTTTAAAAAAATCGTCCCCGCCAGGATTCTATCTTAGTTCCCCCGAGTGTGAAGCGGGCGCAATACTCGCACAGAGTACACTGTCGCTCTCGCTTTTTAGTTATCGCTAGGATTTGACAGTGCTCAATCGCAATGCAAGACACGCACAGAGCTACGCTCGCTTTTGCAATGCGCCGCCTAATAATGATATCTGTTGAGGAGACGTGCGCACATCAGTCTCGCGCAGCGCTTGCTCGACGGCAGCAGTTTCTGTAATGTCGAACCATTCTCACTGCGCGTCCCGATATTGGCGTGTGTACCTACGCGCGAACACAACAATCCGGCGAAATCTGCGTTTGCAAAGCCTGGTCCAGCCGCGGCAAAACATTCAGCCCACCTTTGGCTTGGAGAAATCAAGAAACACCCAAAATAAAATCAAAAGTTGCGAGCAGAATAAAACTTGATTTCTATTTAATTAAGTTGCAGACCATCCGCGTACATCCAATACCTCATCAGCTGAACTGCAAGGCAGTAAGCCTAGTTCTGGCACTTGTTTGGCGACTTTGGCCCGTAGCTGCCAGATGACAGCCGAACTATCAGGAAGCGAAGCCTAACTTTGGCACTTGTTTGGCGACTTGGGCCCAAAGATGCCAGATGTCAGCCGAACTACAAGGCAGTAAGCCTAACTCTGGCACATCTGTGGCGATTTTGGCCCGAAGGTGCCAGATGACAGCCGAACTATCAAAAAGTGAAGCCTAACTTTGGCATTTGTTTGGCGATTTTGGCCCAAAAATGCCAAATATCAGCCGAACTACCGGGCAGTAAGCCTAACTCTGGCATTTGTTAGGCGATTTAGGCCCAAAGATGCCAGATGACAGCCGAACTACCAGGCAGTGAAGCCTAAGTTTGGCACTTGTTTGGCGAATTAGGGCCAAAATACCCAGACTCTTGCCAAGGAAGGTCAGGTTTGGCTCTACTTTGGCTTCTCTGGGCTTTTCAAGGCCCTAAACTTCCAGACAAAAGCCCAATTTTCGGCCCAGAACTCGGTGCTACCTAGGTACATGTTTTGGAATCACGAGTATGCTCCACACTCTCAAAGAAAAAAAGATGATCTCAAATGACGAACGGCAGAATTTGGTCCAATAAGCACCCATTTTATTCATAAAGAGACCATCTATTTCGAGCTCGGTGCAGTGCGAAAAAGCTGGTGACTATCTGCACTCGCTTGGGACTAACCTAGAGAAGTGTCCGAGCAAAAGCAGCAATCAGTCCTCCAGAGGCAGGGTGCATCTGTATGTTTAAGTCCTTCAGGGGAAAACAAAATGTTCACCAAGAACACAGCTAATATTTCGCTCGTCTTGAAAATCTTGGCGACTCAGCCCAGCACGGCTGAACGTCTTTCCGAATTCGGATGGGACTTTCGAATTGCTTTAATGTGCAACGTTCGTTCAGACATTAAATGGCACACTGACCTTCACGCATTGTGCGGATGCCGTTCACTGGCAATCACTCAGCTATATTGTCAACAATGATGTGTTGATATTTGACAAGTACCATTATCATAATGTGCCGTTGCGCAAACATATGGGCATTTATCTACGAAGAAACCTTGATGCACGGCAGGTTCTACTAATGGCGAATTCCACTGGTCGTTCTGGAGCGCGCCGGGATCGACTTTTCTGAATTGCGCCTATTTCACTGTGTGATCGGGACTGAGACCAACGAGTTCCAGTCGTTGTTTTGAATTAGCTCGCACTCCAGATACCGATCTGGATCCGAGAAATGTCGCTGCGCCGATTTTGGCGGATTCGAAAGGAAGCCAGTCTGGCCAGCCCTTGGCGCGCACACGTGACTTCCTTTCTCGTCGGGCATCTCGCTCCGGAAGAATTCTTAGTGGCCGCTAGCGAAGTTCTGCTCGCTTTACTGCTGCCGCTTCTTAATGTCAGTTTGTCGTCAAGTTTCTCGAGCAGCTCCTTCAGCAGCACCGACTCGAGTAGCAGTATTGGTGATAATTGCTTCTATATCTCGCATGAATTCGACGGCCTTTTCGGACCTCTGCAGAAGAGGTTTAACGTCGAGGAATACTCGGACACCGCTCACGACTATTTTGATGAAAAGGCAAGTGGACTACACTGATGCACATCGCTTATCGACACGAAATTTTCACGTCATGATTAACATTCTTCGTGCGTTGGACAGGTGTTGTTAGCGCCGCGATTGCGAAAGCATGTGGTTCGAGATCTGAGACCGCGGGAAGAGGATTCCCGGGAAGGTGAATGACAGGAAGCCATCCGCCGATCGCGGAGGAGTGGTCATGTTCCGCTGGGTATAGGGAGGCTCAGCGACTCCGTTCGAATCGGGTGCTCCATCTCGGATCTGGTTCACTGATACCGGCGCGCGCCAAAACGAACTGTGAAATTCGCCATAAAAAAAGCACATTCAGGGGCATTATCCAGACGCCTTCATGCTATCGTCGGTGTTTTGCATAACATTCCAAATCTACAACGAAGAACGAACTCAACGCGTCCGCAACGTCAGCCATTACAACACCGTGATCGTACCAAAACAAAAGCGAAGTTTAAAAACAAAAACAAAAACACCCAAGAAACTATAAAACATTAAAAAAGAAACTCAAAAACAACATAGTGCGTTTGCTCAGAAATAAAAAAACTAGCTCTGGCAAGTTGTTTCTTGGTCTCGCGTGCCATGTACGTTACTCGACAGGCGTTTCGGCACGGGAAGAATATCCGCAGAACGGGCTGCGTCGTCGCTCATCTGGACAGCAGGAATGGATTTTGATTTCACGAGGCGCGATTCGGGGATTCGGATTCGTATCGCGGTGCTCCAGCACTGCGCTTGGTCTGTTTTAAAGTCACAAGTCAAAGGAACTCGATTAAGGTATGTCGAGGGTACATCTGTTTACGACGTGTACCCATTCTCCACGGCTTCAGAAAGTGTTTTAAGCTTGAGCGCGTTCTTGAGCTGACAAAGGGCGCGCCATGCTCTATTCTCTCGGCACCATGGATTCTGATATTCGTATGTGGCACAAAAGACGCCAGCTTCAATCGCATGCGGTTACCTTATAAAGCAGGCGAAACGCTAAGTCTACTATCTCTTACCATGGACGGCCTGAGTTCGTCCACACTGTTTGTATCGCTCCCCCGAAGACGAGCCAGGCTCGTCGACGTTGATCAGGCTCCAATATCCTACCATGGACGAACTGGGGTGCTATGTTGCACGTTTTGGACTCCCAGGAGACAAGGAGAAGGAAGTGACGTCAACAACGCTCTTTGGATGTTGATTGGTGGAGTCGCTGATGACGGTGAGTTTCCGCGATGCGTGGGGTTGCTAAGATAGGTTCATTCACACCTACGTCACTTCCTTCTTCATAGTCTCCTGGGAGTCCAAAACGGGCAACATAGCCCCCTGGGCTAGTCCACGTGTTTCTAGCGAGCTTTGTCGTAGATGGCGCTTCACGAAAAATAAAAACCTGGTGAATTTCTGAATTTTTCAAAACATTTTTCCAACTACAGTGTTGTTCCGACGCAGGCAACAGGGGATTTAAAAATGGCGACGTCAACTTCTGGTAACACTGTATTCTGGTCGCTGCGTTCGTGGTGACGATCTTGCCTCAAAATTTGGACGAAAACGAAAATATTGTGACGTCTCTTCAGATTCAGAAGACAAGGAAATGAATCTTTCATCGAACAGCGAGAGCAATGCAACTGAGTTATTGGATTTGAGCTCAGACGACTCCGATTTCGATGAGGACATCGTGTCGACGTGTCGGCGTGGACTAGAATCAATGTAGAAAATCTCCGTCCAGCCCCCCACGTTTTGCGTTCACTTTGCGTGCAATGTGATGTGAACTGTCTGCGGTACTGCTACGCCCGGCCGGAACGTCGCATGTGCCAGGTGATGTGAACTGTCTGCGGTAATGCAGTGAAGCGGAACTTTAGTCCCTTTTTCTTTCACAGTGTGTTCAAAGATTTCTCATATAATAAATATTTTGGCATCTGTTTTGGCTTTTGTATTGCATATTAAATTCATGGGGCACATAAGAAAATTCAGTATTTTCAAATCTTTTTTTTTTCAATATTTTTGCGGTAGGCAAAGGGCTAATTGCTAGGGTCAACGGTGGCCGAGTGGGCTCGTGCACACCAGCTCGGAGCACGTGGAGCTAAAGCTCGCACTGCAGAGCCCAGGATCCTGGATTTCATTAACCTACCCTGGCCGTTTCGATCTTGATGCGCATCGTACCGGCGTGCGGTCGTGTGTCAGTACAGGGTGATGCACATTAAAGACCCCAGGCTAGCGGTTGTACTTCACTGGCTACATTTCTCATTTACAGTGGGAGATTTGTCGCCAATTGAGGCAGACCAAGCTCTAGGCTGTATAAACATGCACACAACCCAAATGTTTTCGACTAATTGCTTATTTTTTGTGTTTTGCAGAACTTGACAGGGGCTGCTTGACCTGGGAATTTTATTCGACAGTACATGAGACTTTGGCTTTGCAAGTGGGAGCTCGTGTCATCACTTTGAAGTAGATATTCAACACGGGCCCCTGGGTTGGTTATCCGCAACGTACGGTCTACTAAAACTTTCTAATATTGCGCTGATCTGCCGCCAATATATCGCATGTGGCATGTGAACCGTTGCAGGACTTGCGCAGCATAACAGACCCTTTTCAAAGGTTAGAGTCACCTTGTGGCAGTCACAAGAGCTGCAATTTTGCCGCTCTAGCGGCGGTGATAGATCATGCTCGGCTAAATCAAGCTTCCTTTATTTCGTGAATGGAAGGTGACGTAAAAGGAACATCTTTTCCGCTTTCTGCTGTATGCTTTCGAATCCGTGCACATTTTCTGGTGTGAAGAAGCTTTGTAGTGCCCCATTAGGTCTCGGTTTTGGCTCTGCACAGTGTGCGTAGAATGACTTTCGGAAAGGGTCTATTTTTAGTTTACTGTGCTTGTGGTACATCTCATACGTTTTACGAGCGATTAGTTATTTCACCTGTCTGTGTTACTAACAGTGCAAATATCTCGCAAACAACCAAGAAGTTGTGGGTGCCCCGATAAATTGTACTTGGACCACGACGGGTTTGAACGGATGTCGCAGTGTCTAGGTCATGGTTGACGCACGTGGATCCTTCGGAATTCAAATTTAGAGTGAATTATTCCGCCCAGGAAATTCGACTTCGGTCATTGATGTCTATCTACAAGGCAATAAACCTGCGTTTGACTTTAACTGCATATTTTGTTTCTCAGCTTGCAACACTCTGGGCGGTGCAGCTTCACCTTCACGAGGCTTGTATCTTCTGTTGTGCGCAATTTCTGGGATACACCTTTTAGTCAAGGAGGAGTAACATCAAGGGTTAAACATTTAGTGGCTAGCGATCAAATATAAAGAAAAAAACTTTTCGTACAAAGGCTCTAAATTCGTTGGTGCAAAGGTTAGTCCTGGGGGTCCAACTTTAAAGGACTAAATAAAGGGGCGCTAAGGTTGCTCCCATCCCCGTTAGTCCCCCAGGGAACTAATTGTGGTGGCAGAGCATTTGCTTTTTGTAGAGAATAAGCAGCATTCTCTGTTGTTGTTGTTTTTTTCTTAAAGTGTAGTTGTTTTATAATGACTGCTAGCGAAGAAGAAACGAGAAAAAGCACTACGCTTGAACCAACGTTGAGTTTAACGCCGTGATCACAACCATTGTTCATGCGCGCTCGTGAAAAAAAGAGCTGGTTAAAATAACGTGCACGTGTTTGTAGGATAGGCTTCGCTCGATCACGTGCTTATTTTAAATTTAAGTCATCGCGAAGGCCCATCAATCAAAGGTCACTCAACTATACTCAAAACAGGTACAATGTGTAATGCAAGAAGGCAAAAGAGAGAGTTTTAATATTGCCCATGTGACAAAAGTAAGCGCTTTGCGTTAGGGCTAGCTTTGCTTGCTCCACGTTGCACATGCGCGTTTGCCTCAAACCAATCTAAGACCGCAGTTAGGGCTCCGAGGACGCGCAGTGTGGAAAACGCAACATTAACGCAAACATAAAGTGCTGGCGTTCGCTCGAATACACAATGCTAAAGCCCACTAATGAATGATAACTTTCGGTAAAAATGTATGGACCTGCAGACAGAACAATGTTTCCTAAAACCGTCATCTACAAAAATGCATGAAATCTTTACAACATTAAGTTTAAGCTTAATCATTATTTTTTGCAAAAACAAAAAGAAAAATAAATTTTAAATTATGTTTTGTGTGTACCTTTGAACCATTACAAGTCACTTAGAAACGCGGCGTGTGTAAACGGCAATTTAAAGTCTGCGGCGCGACAACAAGCCAAACACTCATTACTTTCTTTGGTTTATAGAAGTATTGCCATATCCGCACTACACCGTTGGCATTTAGCTCCATGAGTTACTCTGGGGCCCTGTGCTACATGGCGGGACCAACCGGAACCAAGGGAGCGGGACTGCGCCTTCTGCTGCGATTGATTAGGGACGCAGCTCTGACCAACGTTACTAGATACAACTCAGCTGTAGGACTGCGCTTCCGAGGGGGTCCCTTTGCGTGGCGCCTGTCAGAGGGCGCCTGTCAGAGGGCGCCCGCTCCGCAGTAATACTCGCTATCATCATCACTGACGGTGCGATTTTGGCCTTACGGATAACAGCAGCAGACAACTTTCAAATTGTTTCTGCTGCTGTTGGTAGTCAAATAATCAAAATCCGATACTTTTTTTAACCAATAAAACATTGAATCGGTGTTCCTGTTGACCCTGAACCCTATTTGAAGTGTCGTCTGCAACTGACGCAAAATATTGATCGCGCGCGCGCGCGAACATTCCCTGAGTGTCTGCAACCGCCGCGACGGGGACGGTCGCGCGCATTTCACACCTCGGAAAAACAGCGCGGAGAAGCTTACAGCAGTGCATGAGAGTTCACACATTGTTCCAAACTTGTGAAGTGGCAATCTGTCAGTCTACAATCGTATCATAATATGCCGGCGGCGTGGTCCGCGCCGGAGTGTCAGTATCATAGAAGTCGGTGCCGGGTACTCAGGCGAGACATTTCTTCAAAGTTCTTTTGGACGAGAAACGACACGCCTTATGGGCGAGAAACTTCCCTTGGCGAGACCTATCGCACAAGGACTCCCTCTGTGATTTGCACTTTAAGGAAAAGGAGATTCTGACGTACTTCGAGCACAAGATTCGTGGAGAATTCGTCCTATCGCCACGGGGTAAGTGGAGTCTGAAACCCGACGCCGTCCGAAGCGTAGTTGCGACCTATTCGGAATATTTGCCGCGTTCGAAAAGGAAGCATGAAAATAGGGGGTCACTTGGGACTACTCTGTGCGAAAATTTCCTGGATGACCGACCAGCAATGGCAGTGCCCTGGTAAGACTGAACGTGTACTACTACGGTAGAAACTCGCTTTGATTGTAGTTCCCGGATTGCAGTAGCGCCGATGAATACAAGTTGTTTGCAACGCTTCACGCTGTCAGTACAGCTAAGGCTATAGCATTTTACAATATTACAAAGCGTATGCCAAAACGGTCCTAGCGCTTATTATGCTCAAATTGTATTTTTTACTGGCGAAAGGGCAAAAGCTAACCCAAAACCATGCTGAACCGCGAGAGGAGTCGGGACTCAAAAGCAGCCGCGGAGCAGTAGCCGACGAAAACGCGTCCATTTATGCGCCGGCAGCGCCACCTAGCTGCAAAACAATCGGACATGGGAAGTTCCATAACTGAGTTGATCTAGTAACGGTGGCTCTGACAAATCACAGCAGACGGTTTTGTCCCGGTCCCTTGCTCCTGCTTGGTACCGCCGCGTAGCATGAAGCCCATAATCTTTCTTGCCATTGCGTCCCTTGTCAAAAAACGTAAATAGCACCACGCTAGGAACAATAAATTCCGAGAAAATACTAAATTAATCGGTCACAATATGTTTTAATCGCCACCACTGCAGTGTGTCATTTTCAGTGCTGTAGCTTGGGCGTGTAAATATAGGAGAAGTAGTCATGTGAATCTCAATATTTGCTTGTGGTTTGAATGGTTTTGAAAATGTTATTAGGCGAAAGCCTTCTATGTCTCATCGTCACTCGACCTTCAGAAAACAGGTCGGTGATACTAGAGGTACCAAAAATATTTGTACCAATCAAACGGCGCCAAACGTGCGTCGTCAGAGAGCGCGTTGTCTTCGGAGGTTCGCTATCACCAGGACCACAGCCAACGCCACGATCCAAGTGAGTCAATGAAACGGCGCCAAAAGTGCGTCGTCAGAAAGCGCGCTCTCCTCGGAGATTCGCTATCACGTTTACGTGGCCTCTCAGTCGAATCATAGGGAATGAATTAAAAAAAGATGAAAAAGCGAATTAAGAATAATCAAAGTAACTTAAATCATGTGTCTGTCTCCAATGCTTCGGCGCTTTGTCTACCACCTTCAAGTCATCTTAAAGGGCAACTCCGGCCAAAATTCAGAATGAAATAAATTACTGGTATCGCTGTTGTGACGCAAATTACGACCCCAGCCGAAATATTACCTCAGGGGGACGCCGCATTCTCCACTAATGCCGATAATAAAAATGCGACCAGCCGTGAGCCGCTGCTTCTTAGCGGGCGGCCAGCGGGTTGCCGATCGCTAAAGCAACGTTGGGCCGTGACGTCAGGATCGTTCTCTTTTTCCTCCGGTCCGGACGGGCGCACCGGTTGCGCGGTCGAGCAGTGTAAAGTGCGGTTTTTTGAGCCGCTACCACCGCTACTTCGGCTTGTGATTGGCGTGTTTAGCCGTTGCTTTTATCTGTAGCCCGTGTAGCTTCGGTATAGCCTTTTCTTTATTTGCTTGTGAGGACTCCAAGACTCGTTTTAGCGAGCAACTCGGTGCGCCCAAGACTGCCCAGCTGTTCTTTGGAAGATGCCGAGTACAACTTGTAGCGCTGTGGGCTGCTCAAACAACCCGCTGCGCAACCTGGAGGTGCTTTTCCACAAGTTTCTAACGGACCGGAAATTCGAGAAGGTGTGGGTATACGCTGTTCGGTGAGTGGACTTTGGAAAGCCTCGGACGCCGACCCCCAGATCAAAGCACTGCTCCGATCATTTTTCGCCGGAGAGTTACGAACGAAACATACGGGTGTTGGCTGCTTGTGGCTTGTCAGCGAAGGGCTCGAGACAAAAAAGATGCCATGCCGTCGCTCTTTGCCAACCGTCCGCCCGCTGTTGCAGCGCGAGCTTTCGAACCTGTTACACGGCAGTATTAATTAACATTGCGCTTGTGGATACCATAAAAGACCTAAAAAAAATCGCGAAAATTCTGATTTGTAAGTAACAACACTCTAATTTACCCGAGTTCGGCTGATGGTAAATATATTATTTAACAATGCCAAAAAACACTTGCCCCAGTCAAAAGGAACGAAGGAAAACTTTTAAACTCCTATGTATTCCAATAAAAAAAATTGTTGTTGTAGGTGGGGATGGGAATGGAAGAGAAAGAAAGTGTTCTTCTCACCTTGCTAACGTTCTCTGTTTTCCTCTATAACCCCCAAAATCTTTTGCTAGCTTTGTGAAGAAGATGACTGCCTATAAAAGTTTATTCTCTTTTTCTTTTTCTTTAAACGCGGCCAGTGTTTTTATTTTTGTATTTTTACAAATTAGATTTACCATCTAGACGAGCCTTTGTGGTAAATTAGTGTCGTAGCTTAAAAATTCGGCTTTTACGTGCTTGAGGAAAAAATAACGAAAAAACAGACGTGTACAGCCCAGCACACGTGTGCTAAGGGTGCCGCGGCCCGCTCCGGAGAGCCTCAAACCTTCGTGTCTGGGACTGACCCGCGGCGCGAAAGCGACAGGGCCCCCAGTACTGTACGTCACTGGCAGCGCGGCGTAGAGCAACGCCGCTCCATCCATGGAGCCCCGATGACAATTTAGGCCTAGTGTCGAGTACGGAAGACCACACGCACGGAAACAGCCGCCTTGTACGGCACCGAACGAGTTCACTCGTTTTCCAGTCGCTAGCTTTTGGGTATACAAGCGACAAGTACGACAGAGCGCACATACTGCCGCGGCCGCCGAGTACAGCACCGAACAAGTTCACAGGTTTTCCAGTCGCTAGCTTTTGGGTATAGGCACTTACTCTTGCTACATATGCTGGATAACTACCACGTATACAGAATTATAACAAAATCATCTTGCCTTCTATATTTAGACGGCTAGCGCAACCGGCTAGGCTTGCCTCGAAGCCTGATAAGGTACCCGGAATTATTGTTCGTTTTTCAAATCAGGCTACTCGGGATCTTTGGTTCGACAGGCGATCGAGCCTGAAGGAAGCTAAAAGTGATTTCTTCCTTTTGGAAAATCTTACCGGTCATGAGCGATCACTGCTTTGGTCAACAAAAGAATGGGCGAGGGTGAACCACTACAAGTACGTGTGGTACAGAAATGGCAATGTTCTCGTCAGAAAAGCAGATGGAGGGCGGGCGCACGTGGTTAAGAACGAAGACGACTTGCAGAAATTGGTGTAGAAATATTTCTACTTCATTATCTCTTGATTTGTATTTCTTTTTTAATGGCTATTAAACCCTTTTTTTCGCCAAGTGAAGTTGGGAACATCTTCAGATCCCACTCTAAGCTTGTCTCTTTGTTTCATTTAAACGCACAGTCATTGCGCAACAAATTTGATGAATTTGATGCATTCTTGCAGCGTTTTGACTTTCCTTTTGATGTAATCATGGTGACAGAAACGTGGTATAATGAAGAAGACCCCGTTGACAACTTAGACGACTATATAAATTACAGTTTGTGCCGCACTTCAAAACGAGGGGGTGGAGTCACCATGTACATAAAAAAGTCAATGCAATGCACTATAATTAATGAATTTTCTGAAGTTACAGATGACTACGAGGTTTTGACTTTGCGGCATGGACTTAACATTTTCAGTGTTATGTATCGCGCTCCTGGTGGAAACATATCCTGTTTTTTTAAATGTCTAGATAATCTTTTTGGTTTTATTGGCGATAACAACTTGAAGCTTATTTTGGGAGGTGATTTTAATATAAACATGCTTGTGTCATCGCCGCAACAGTCCGAATTTTTGACACTTTATCAGTCATATGGTTACATAAATGCTATCTGTCAACCAACTCGCTTTAACAGATTGAATGAAACTTTGTTAGATCTGTTTTTAACGAATGCACCTGAGCCACATGTTTATGCTGGTGTGATTGGAGTTACAATAAGCGATCACCTCCCAATTTTCATGCTTACAAATATAGAGGAAAATGAACAAAAGAAAAAACAGGTGCGACAATTTTCCTACCGTGATATAAGCAAAAAAAGCCTTGAAGCTTTTCAAGAACAAATCAACATTGCAAACTGGAGCGCGGTTTTGTCTAAGGTATCGGCTGATGAGGCATACGAGTGTTTTCTTGAAACGTTTTGCAATATTTATAATCGTGTTTTTAAGTACAAAACGCATAAAGTTAAGAAAAAGTGTAGAAAACCATGGGTTACAACCGATATACTAAAAATGATGAATAAAAAAGATGCGCTCTATAAGAGGTTTATACGTACTAAAGATATATCTGTTTTATTAAGTTTTAAACAACAAAGAAATAAGATAACAGGTGCACTACGACGGGCCAAACGAACATACTATGACTCGCTGTTTCAAAATGAGAACAGAACGGATGTTATGTGGAAGAAGTTAAACTCTGTACTACATGAAGGCCATGTGTTTGAACAAATCGCTGAACTTAAAATTGGAGGTGAAATTAAAAGCGGTAAAGCTCTTGCAAATGCGTTCAATGACTATTTTGTTGATTTAGTGCATAGTGTTCACACAGCGGAAGCCTTAAGGTACGTGGAGGGTGTTTCTGAGACTATATTTCTTTCCCCAACCGACGAGGTAGAAGTTATTTCTATTTTCAAATGCTTAAAAAACAGTAGAAGTTGTGATATACACGACATTCAAATAAAGCCAGTTAAATATGTAATAGAATCTATTGCATCTATTCTAACTCATATCTTTAACGTGTCCCTTCAAACTGGAGTTTTTCCACGCAAAATGCAAGAGGCTAAGGTTTCAGTAATTTATAAAGCGGGAGATAAAAATGACCTCGGCAACTATAGGCCGGTTTCTATTTTGCCAATATTTTCAAAAGGATTAGAAAAAATAATCCACAAAAGACTGTACAGTTTCTGCGAAAAGCAACGCATTCTTACTCCCCATCAGTATGGTTTTCGAAAAGGGTGTTCGACTGAGCTAGCCTTGCTGAACCAAAAAGAAATAATTCTAAACAATATCGAAAATAAGCTCCTTACACTAGGAATATTTATAGACTTCTCGAAGGCCTTCGATCGTCTCAATCACAAAACCTTATTACTAAAGCTACAGCAATATGGTATAAGGGGAATAGCCCAAAACATATTTGAGAGCTACCTGCAGTTCCGTTTTCAAAGTGTCGTAATAGGAGGACACGAACTCCGAGTCTAGAAAATTGAATGCGGGTGTTCCGCAAGGAAGTATTTTAGGACCGCTTCTTTTTAACTTATATATAAATGACATTACTAACATTGACTGCAATGAAACTATGATTATTTATGCAGATGACACCACCATATTGTTTTCAGGGACAAACATTTCTGAAATCATAGAAACGGGTAATCGGTTTTTGGAGCAACTTAATGTGTGGACGCGTTTGAATTCATTAGTAATAAACAGTAATAAAACAAAGGCTATAGTTTTCAGGTCGAAGGGAGTAGAGCTCTGCGATAATCAGGCTCTCTTTTTAGGGTCATGCCGTATAGAAATTGCACATAAGGTCAAGGTTCTTGGCGTAATGTTTAATGAACATATGCGATGGGATGATGAAGTAGAAATGATTGTTAAAAAGCTATCTAAAGTGGTAGGTATAATTTATAAGTATAGAAGAACATTACCTCCCTTTATACTACGACTTGTCTATAACTCTTTGTTTTATGCTTGTTTCAATTACTGCTTTTTGGTATGGGGAAACACCACAATTACAAATATTAATAGACTCTACATATTGCAAAAAAGAGCAATTCGTATTCTGGGCAATGGAAAGTATGACAGCCATACAGCGCCGCTATTTAAAAAATTTGGAATTATTGAAATAACAAAATTTTACGACTACAAACTTGCCATAACATACAAAACAGCTTTAAGTAACCCAGACAGTAGTTTTATTTCACTTGCCTCGCTTCACTTAAAAAGTCCCTTGTATTCCATTCGTCATGCCGATGTCTGGACAGTCCCGCGCTCCAGAACCAACTACGGAGATAAGATGATCAAGTATCAGCTGCCAAGAGTGTTAAATTATTTTGTGTCATTGGGAATCTGCATTGAACGTGTCTCACGGAAAGCTATACGCTCACTACTGGTTTCGTTGCATTAGATATGGCGAGTTGACTGTATGCATAAACCATCTTTTTTCTTTTGTTATATAAAGTGCTGCTATCACTGTTGCTGTAGGGGAGGGGGGGGCTTTGTCAAGCAGTTTCTGTACTGCTTTTTTCCCCTCTTCCCTCTCTTCTTGTACGAAGGGAAACAAATAAACTTGAACTTGAGGTAGGTACCGCTTGGCCTGCGTACTCGTTGAACGAGAACGATCCTGACGTCACGTCCACATAGCGGCTGATTTCCAGTGTTGCCGGGGCCTCGAGCGGCTATAATAGGTTACAAGACAAGAAGGTTGCGGCAAACGCCCCTCAAAGGAAATAATATATCCCTCCGCCACCTCCGCATCCAATAGCGTCCCATCGTTTCCGTGACGTCGCGGCCAACGCGCGAGGAGGGTCTTGCCTTTTTGTACATATTTGCTTTATCTTTCAACTTTGACTTAGCGTTGTGGAAGCCACGAGAGGGAGATTAGAGTTTCCCCTCCGATGGAAACAAATACGACTTTCGGGGATTAGGTTCCCCCTCCGATGGATACAAAGGCTACTTTCAGGGGCTCAGTTCCCCCTCCGATGAATACAAAGCTCGCTTTCTTAAAAAGTGGGATCGGAGACAAGTTGGCACCACTCTGTAGCCAATATCCATCCATTGAAGCGGAAAAGGAGCGTTTCCAGTGAACTCTCTTCGACTGCAGAGGGATTTGAAACCGGCGCATCATGCTTGTGGGAGGAGCTTCTCCTACCTTCTTGACTTGTAACCGACTATAGTTTTGGTTTTGTCGGCCGCGCCCCAAACAAAACTTTGAGACGTCGATATCTTTAAAACTACGCACAATAACGAGAAAACAATTACATCTTTTCTTGTAATTCAGGGACGCAAATCGGAAGTATGGACCGGAGTTGCCCTTTAAGAATAACATAAGAGACCCCGTGAATGTTTTTATTTAGTTCTACTGTTATGAAAGGTTATGAGAACGCTTTGTGAACTGAATGTACAGGTATTTTGAGAGAAAACAACTGTGTTTTAGGACCCGCGTAAATAAACTACCCATCGCAGGAAGCTGGAACTTTCTTCAGAATTTGATGCTTGTGAACGAAATAAAACGCGAAAATCCGAGAATATGACGTTTTCTCAATCAAAAACTCGAAGACAAATACAAAAGATTTTTTATAAGCCGACGTCCGCCTAAGCCTAAAATTGTACAAATACAAGAGGCGGCATTATAAATATGTCTTGCATTTATATCGCCGATAAATATCTGGGCAGCAAGAACAGAAATCTTGTTTTCTTACTTGCTTGCTTTTACAATAAAGTACACTCTAAAGATGCCTGCAATATAATTACTTACTTTGAAAATAATGTGCTTAGGCGGACGTGGGCTGAAAAATAAATTTTGTGTCCCGTTTAGCTTTTGACCCAGTTAACGACACGCTCTTAAACTCTCGCTTTTTATGCCGACCGCTAGCTACACAAACTGACCAAGTTTCAGCCCCTTCAAATGTGTGGTACATTTACTCTAGCCTAATTCCACGGTTCTTTTTTACACGTCCGGTACTAGACGCTCCTGAATATCAGCCCCGAGGTACCGCTAAAGCACAACGCTCTTTCCTTGGAAGGGCGAATCGGTACACAATAGTGAGGTTTGAAAATATAAATTTAAATAAGCTCGCCTTGTCCAAGAGCACCAGTCAGAGAGATAATCCTGGAGGCTAATGCGTTCGAACTGGGAGCTTCTGCGTGTCTGAAAGCTTTTACTTTTTTCCTATTTTCTATTTAACGCTTCTTAGTAAAAGAAGAAGCAGCATTTAACATTGATAAACACTCGGTTTTATACTTCGTTTCACTTTATCTGCGAGCGAAGCCAAAGCTAGAAGCGCGAGACCAGCGCTTTTTGCATTTCTCCCCGGCTCGCGTGCTCGAGCAAAGCCTGAACGCACGGAGCTTTCGTGCTCGCGCTTCCAGCTTTGCCTTCGCTCGCACATAAGGTGAAACAAAGTATAGCTGTAGTGACCGTATACCCTAAATTGTAAGCATTAATATACGTTTGGGTAATAATATATGTGCAGTGCCACGGCCAACTAAATAAAGTGGTGCACCTCTCCGAAAAACAGAAAAAAAAAGTATTTGTAGCTTGCCAAAACGCGCGAGTGAACGTCGCTTGGAGCTATGCACGCGCACTTCTCTTCTCGAAAATGCTACAGGAAGTTTGGCACATTGATACTTTAGACCCATGTTGTGGTAAAAAAAACTATGTCCAAACTCCGGTCTAAAAACATGCTTTTCGTGCAAGGCTCGTCAAATTATGAGGCGCTGGAGAAATGCAGCATTCTGCGTTAAGTCCTTATTTCGAACTCTTTTTGTTCGCCTTCCGCCCATTGAAAAGCATGCGGGAAGGGCCTTAGAACGCACCTGGTATCGCTGCGCCGCAGCGTTCTTCCGCAACATAAAGTTCGTCTGCGTTCCTCGCCGTCACCATGGCAACGAACGCCGAATGAATGGAAGCACGCACGCTACCGCCGCGTGAAGCCAGCAACAGCTGACGCCATTTTACGAACGCCGTCTGCTAGCCAAAGCCGAACGCGGTATGTCAGATCAACCGCCTCCGCCGCCGCGCCGCAAGCAAAGACGACGAAGCTGAGACACGCCGACGGCGATCGAGCAAGCAACAACACCGCGGGACGACTGCAACGTCGGCATTTATTGGGATCAAAGGCTGCTTTCGCCGGTGCGCCGCTAGCAAAGACGACGAAGCTGAGGCACGCCGACGGCGAATAGGCGAGCAACAGCACCGCGAGACGACTACAACGGCGGCATTTATTGGGATCAAAGGCGCGAAATAAGCAAGAACAATTTTTATTTGAATCATAACACGCGATATCCAAGTTGGGGACCACATACCTTTGCTGGGTCTTTCCTGTGAACTTTTTACAGAGACACGGGGTGCCGCGTACAGAACACAGCTCCGTTTGCAAAATATGGGGGCCCTGAAAAGGGCCGTTTAGACCGCTACCAGAACCTATAACTGACGTAACGAGCACTTGACGAGCGGTTGGCGCATAAGTCGTCTTTATGCACGCAGGCGGGCGACGGGCTCAGCGCAGCGGATCACTCGAAGTCACCGGGGCCGTCAGAATCCTCGTCCTCCGCACTATAGGGAAGGTCCCTGTCTGCGTCGGGGCTGTAGATTTTGGCGGCCGCGGCGACGAACGACTGGAATCTATCAGTGTTTCCGCGCGCCTTCTCTCTCCTCCAAAACATGAACTTTGCAAGGTGACCAGTGAAATGGTGGCTCTCGCGCCGTCCAGATGGAAGAGAGTTTTTGACGTGGGCCCAGGTGCCCTCCACCGTATTGGTGTGCGCACCAGTGTTCGGGTCGACAAAGTGCAGCTTGTGGTTAACGGTGAGGTGCGTGAAGCGAGCGTCATCTGCAAGCTTGCGATAGCCAGCCCAACAATCAGTGATTATTCTTGTTCCAGGGCGGACCCACTTGGCTATTAGCCCTAGCAGGGTTTTAGCGTCACGGGTCTCCACGGGAACAAGAAAGCAGCACCCGCTGCCACGCTCCACACCGCCGAAAACCCACTGGCCAGGCCTTAAATACCCGCGATGGTACTTTCGCCGCCCGAACATACTCTCGTCTAGTTCTACTGTCACGCCTTCGCCGCCAATCATCTCTGAATGCGTAAAGACGGCATTTACCACAACCTCCCGACAAAGGCTCGTCCAATCAGTTATTGTCTTACTTGCGACATCAGTCTCCCGCTGAATGACGGCGCACGGTAGGTTCTGGCACCAGAGGTAGATGATTTTCATGAGTTGGGGAAGCGTCAGGTGCGATCCCTCGAAAAAGGAACCGCTTCGTACCGAGACCTCGCCCCGGCACTGAACCTTGACCGGCTTCCTCTTGGGCACCTCACGAGTCATCCACACGGCGCATCTCCACGAATAGCCGTCCGCAGATCTAGCGCGGGCTTGCAGCGTCATCGCAGCTTCGCACTCTGGGCACGCACGAGAACCCAGGAGCAGGCCCATGCCCTGAAGCAAATTAATTGCTTCAAGAGGGTCCTTCATGGCGTCATGAAGACGGCACAAGTTGAACGCCATGGCACTGCGATGCTCGCCTCTGGAAGAATAAAGCGCCGAGTGGGAACTGCGCGCTTCTTTGCATTTATTATTTTTATTTCATCCGCCATTTTATACCTCGTGACACAATTCTAACGAACTCATTGGTTGATCGGTCGGACCACACCATCGCGTGACAAAACAAACGCCAATCGTGTGACCAGAACGGTTGCCACGGTCGGCATCGTTAGAAGAGAACAGTCGAACCCAACAACAAAATAAAGTAACAAAGTGAATAAAGAAAACAAAAATAAGAAGGGAGCCGTTGGAGTTTCGGCAACACGGACGGCGTCTTCTTTGATGAGAGGAGGAGCGGCCGTGCTGCTCTGGCCGCTCTGGCTGCTCAAAATCTCCCTTTTTTTTTCTTCTTTTTTTACTTTACAGGGTGCCACGATCTTTATTTGAAGCTGATTTGTTAAATTAATAACAAACAACGCGTTGGAACGGAGGAGGTAGGGAGTCTTGGCGTCAGAATTCGACGTGGTAGAAAAGAAAAGAAAATAACGAATGCACAATACATACCGTATGCCAAGACCGTTATACTCCGCACTCGGTGAGGACTCATGACGCCGCCGACGACCGTTAGGCTATTTATTTTGTTTCCTTAGATTTTTTATCGTGACGACTACTCCACTGTGCCTCGAAGTCTCCAGCGGAGATCCGGCAGTTTTTAATAATAATTATTATTGTCGTTTGAAGGGCATTCTTTCTATGCTGCTTCGTTCCTGACGCCATAAAAATATGGGGCGAGAATACTTAGCACCACGTATAAGAAAATAAAAAAGTTTAGTTCATGATCGGATTGGTTTGTGGATACATTAAGTCCAATAAAATTAGTCCAATAATTCATTAGTACGATTATTTAGCTCCATTATTAGCATCTTTTGTGTGCATGCGTGAAATACAGCACCCAACGAGAAGACACGAGAAGAACGCTGCAACTGCTTGACCATAAACCACTTTTGAGAAAATGCGCCGCAAGACAGGGACGGAGTAAGGGAGACAACAAGTAGACTATTTAATGTCACCAAAACTTCCTGGGCGGAGAACACTTGGCGGTATCAGTGTATCGTTTTGAAAGCGCTACAAAAACACGTCGGGGACACTGGACTTATGGACCAACTTTGAGTGCGTGCGCGTGTGATGTGTGTATATGCCATTCTTTCTTTTTAGATTGTTGGCGCGAAACATCCACACGGACTAGGGCCTGAGTAATGCAGAGTTGTTACTCAGGCCCTAGTCAGTGTGGAGTTTTCGCGCCTATAATCTAAACAGAAAGAATATTTTTATGGCGTCAGGAACGAAGCAGCATAGAAAGAATGCCCTTCAAACGACAATAATAATTATTATTAAAAACTGCCGGATCTCCGCTGGAGACTTCGAGGCACAGTGGAGTAGTCGTCACGATAAAAAATCTAAGGAAACAAAATAAATAGCCTAACGGTCGTCGGCGGCGTCATGAGTCCTCACCGAGTGCGGAGTATAACGGTCTTGGCATACGGTATGTATTGTGCATTCGTTATTTTCTTTTCTTTTCTACCACGTCGAATTCTGACGCCAAGACTCCCTACCTCCTCCGTTCCGACGCGTTGTTTGTTATTAATTTAACAAATCAGCTTCAAATAAAGATCGTGGCACCCTGTAAAGTTAAAAAAAAGAAGAAAAAAGGAGATTTTGAGCAGCCAGTGCGGCCAGAGCAGCACGGCCGCTCCTCCTCTCATCAAAGAAGACGCCGTCCGTGTTGCCGAAACTCCAACGGCTCCCTTCTTATTTTTGTTTTCTTTATTCACTTTGTTACTTTATTTTGTTGTTGGGTTCGACTGTTCTCTTCTAACGATGCCGACCGTGGCAACCGTTCTGGTCACACGATTGGCGTTTGTTTTGTCACGCGATGGTGTGGTCCGACCGATCAACCAATGAGTTCGTTAGAATTGTGTCACGAGGTATAAAATGGCGGATGAAATAAAAATAATAAATGCAAAGAAGCGCGCAGTTCCCACTCGGCGCTTTATTCTTCCAGAGGCGAGCATCGCAGTGCCATGGCGTTCAACTTGTGCCGTCTTCATGACGCCATGAAGGACCCTCTTGAAGCAATTATTAAGACTATAATTAATAGACAATAACTGATTGGACGAGCCTTTGTCGGGAGGTTGTGGTAAATGCCGTCTTTACGCATTCAGAGATGATTGGCGGCGAAGGCGTGACAGTAGAACTAGACGAGAGTATGTTCGGGCGGCGAAAGTACCATCGCGGGTATTTAAGGCCTGCCCAGTGGGTTTTCGGCGGTGTGGAGCGTGGAGCGTGACCACAACATGGGTCTAAAGTATCAATGTGCCGCTCCTCCACGACCAGGGAGATTCATCTCGACAGTGCAGTCCCTCAGGATCCTTTCTGCCTTGCAGGATGCAGCAGTCCAGCTGCTGAGACTAGGACCTGCAAATAGCACTTTTATACTACGATGTTTTTCAGAATGCCTGAATGATGCTATTTGGGCGATCGTAGTTTCTAACACTTAGAAGAATGGAGAGTTGGGCGAGTTGATTCATCGTAGGAAACAGCAAATACAGACGAGGACGTAGAAGAATCACACGGGTAGGGACGAGCGCAGCGCTCGTCCCTTGTGGCTCACGCACTGGCCGTTCAGTGCGCGAGCCACTCGTGGGAACCGCCACGACAAGCACGGGCACATCACAGAGCGTCTCATTTGGATGACCGGTTTCCACATTCGCCCGTTTCGCCGTGCTTTGGCTGCGCATACACGCTCCAAGCTCGCGAATGAAGCGTGTTCTCAGTTATGAAGCTCGAACCGGCAGGCCGGGAGAAAAAGTATTCCTGCCGGTGGCTTTCGAGATGTGGCAGCTGTTTGAGAAAACAGAGCTGTGCATTCTGGTCCAAGTAAATAAACCGCACCGCAGAACACGACGACAATGAGTGTGCAGGCGAGCTGGTGGATGCTGATCATGTTCAGAATAATAGATAATAATAGTAACTTTATTTTAGAGCGCAGCTCTTAGGCGCCGTTTCCGGCATAAGCGGCGTCGCCGTCGCCGTCGGCGTAACCGCGTGTAACCCTCGTAACCCTCGTGAGAGTAACCCTGGTAACCCTCGTAACCCTCACGAGGGTTAGTTACCCTCAAAAGAGTTACCCTCACGAGGGTCACGAGGGTCACCAGAGTTACCCTCACGAGGGTCACAAGGGTTATGAGAGTTAACCTCACGAGGGTCACGAGGGTTACTCTCACAAGAGTTATTCGGGTTACTCTCACGAGGGTCACGAGGGTTACGCCTGAGGTCACGTGACCCCCTGATGTCACGTGACTCCGCCTGAGGTCACGTGACCCCTCTGAGGTCACGTGACCCCCTGAGGTCACGGACTCCTGAGGTCACGTGACCCCCTGAGGTCATGTGACCCCCCTCAGGTCGCCTGACCCCCCTGAAGTCACGTGACCGCCGTGAGGTCACGTAGCCCTCCTAATGTTACGTGACCCCCTGAGGTCACGTGACCTCAGGGAGTCACCTATCCCTCAGCACCCTTCCATCCTATCCCTCAGTACCCTTCCATCCTCCTCCTCAAGAGCTGCGCTCTAATCTGGCGTTACGGGGAGTTGTAAACGGCTTTCATTTTTTTTTCCAACAAAAACAATGTTGAAAAGGTGACACGGGAAAAAGCTGTAAAAACAGCTTGACGAGCCCCGAGCCACCTAAACCAGCAGTTGCGATGCAGGCACCAAAAGAAATTATACAGAAATAAAACATGACATGTGTATACATGTTTGAGAAACATTACATAAAAAGAACTAACACTATACAAGATAAGTAGCATATGAATACAATTTGCACAATAATGAAAACATACACAGAACGTTAAAGGGTAACTGCAAAGAAAAAAAAGTGTTTTTTTAAACAGCCTAATTGGAACAAGCATGTCACAAAACAAATATTGCACGAAAAAAATTAATTTTTTTAGCAATATTTACGTTACAGGACGTAATTTAGTCAGAGTCAGAACCTCTCCACGTTTGAAATTCCCGCTCTTTCGACCCCCGCGGAGGAACTACGCCCCGCCCCTCACTCTTGGATTTGCTCTTTTTTGTTGACTTGGCTGCTGAGCTGAGCGTCTTGACTTCCGGTGAGATCTGGCAACCAACAACGCAGGTTAAACATGGCGCCGGTATTGTTTTGGTTTGATGGTACACGAGAATAGAGCTGTAACGAGATGCTGCGCGGTTTGCGAGCACATAGCGAAGACGAGACCGGAGAAGTGCCCCTGTGATGTTCCCGGAAGACGGAAAGTATCATTCGTAATCGTCGTGTGTGCTTGGAGAGCGAAGGGAGTCACAGGGTCCGTGAGTGCGCAACCACAAGCCAACGTTCACGACAGCGCTGCGTTGACTTCGGCGATCTCGTTCTGTTTGGTGCAACACGGCGATGCGACAAAGAACTGAAACGTTCGTGGGTGTGTGGTGCGGTGCTTGGAAGTAGACACCCACAGAGCGCAGATTGGTTGTTGTGGGGTTCAGTCCCGTCGTCGTCAGCTGATCCAGTCAAACTGGTGCGGGAGGACGCAGCGAGCGTTTTTAAAAGTAAATCTTCCTTCGTTCCGTTTTAAAATGTGGAAGATTCCCGACGCATACCGTGAGTAAAAAGTGTAGTAATTAAAAAAAAGTCGGCCACCCGTGAAAATAAAAGAAGCGCAGGGCCTACGTGGGCCTGCGGAAAAGGACGAGGTCTCACATGACGAAGTGGTGAGGCGAGGACCGGCGGAGCCCAAGGGCGGGAACGCCCGGCAGAGAAGACACGTCAGTCCAGGTCAAGGTTCAAACACGTACTCCGTTTATTCACAGGCAAAGAGGCCGGGGGTCAAAGGCCCCGGGGGACCCGCCTGGAAGCACGGGCCCAATGGGTGAATAGTAGTGCCACCTGGCTATGGGGATTGCTGTGTGGCAGTTCGTGGCGCCACCTAGTTAGTGTGGTAATCCTAAATGAAAAAATTGAAATACTACACTTTCCTTTCCTTAAAAAAAATAAACTCCTATTCTTCCCTCTCTTAGGAAAAAAAATGGGAAGGCTGGCTTACACAAAAGCAAGCAGCTATGGTCTCTTTAAAGACAGGAGCAAACATCACAGGGAAGAAAAGGACTGAGCTAACTGACTGTATCAGTTAAGTATGAAATGGAGACAAAATGAAAAAATGCGAAGCATTGAGTGAAACACTTGCGACAATATCGCCTAAGCGACGCGACAAAATGCAGTTTAAAACACATGACATCTTATAAGGTGAAAACCTTAAATGCTGAATAAAATGAAAATTGGGCAGAAGACATTTGGCAAGTGAAACAAAATTGGCCAAGACACTGGGCGAGTAGCCAGTTATACACTTCGTACTGCATGCTGCAGGAAATAAAAGCGAACACTTCACATAAAAAAATGTTCATGGACATGTAGTAGCACTGAAAATAGTTAAGTCTTCTGAAATGTCTGTTGTCACCACACAAAAAAAAATTCACTCAGGTTGACTAGAAGTAATGTTCAGTAGTTCATGTATGCACTTTTAAAAAAATTAATCCAAGAGTTCCTTCAATGTGGGGCTGGTCTCGTACCAGTTCACTAAGTAATCTTTAAATCGTTCTGGCAGTCTGCGTAAACGTTGCGGACGGCCTTGATGCTGGGGGGTTGAAACATCCACATCTTGGGGCTCAGGAGGCTCCCGTCTGGGAGATGTGGGCTGCGATGTGACTGGTGGTGTTGAAGACACACTCACAGGTGGTGGCACCAGCACTGTTGGACTTTCACAGGTGCTGGAAGTCGCACCCTCCGTAGCCGTCTCTGTACGGCTGGATGACCAGCTGGCCTCTGACCAGCTGTTGTCAGGAGACGTTTCCACGACCTCTGCAGGACCCTCGGGGAGGGGCAGGGGACTCCCAGCTGGAACAGGACCCTCAGGAAGAGGAGGAGGGGACTCGGGACTCAGGCCCAAGTCTGGATGTTGACCCTCAGGGTCTGGATTGGTGGTGTCCGGGCTGGCCGGACCAAGAACAGGAACAGGCGGCTCTGGGGAGCGGCCGGACTGCAGGCGGAACAACTGCAGGAGAAAAGGGGGGTCCGGGGGGAACAAATCTTCCCGGAACCAAGATGTTCTGGTTGATGAAGGTTGGAGAGTCGTATGCGTTAACTTGGACGCATGCCAGGTGGATCCATCGTCCAGCCGGTATGTAGCTGGACCCACTTGGTCTTGGATCTTCTGAGGAGAAGCATACTTCATCTGTAACTTTCCTCGGTGACGAGGCTTGTTGACCTTGACGGTCTGTCCAGGAATGAATGTAGGACGCTTGACAGCACGCCTTCTGTCTGAGTACGTCTTCATTCGTTCTTGATATTTCTTGATTGTGGCTGGAAGCCTTTCTTGGACTGTGGACCTTGGAACTTGTGGGTCGGGGACTGGACGCCCCGAAAGATGAAGACGGTTACGATGGTTCCTGCCGTGAAGCAAGAACGCAGGAGTCTCTCCCGTCGCAGCATGACGAGTGCTACGGTACACTCCCAAGTACTCCGTGACTGGCTTCTCGGAGGTTACGTTGCTGTACGACAGCCAACTGAATGGTGGACTTCAAGACTCGGTTGAAACGTTCCACCTGTCCATTCGCTTGAGGGTGGTACAGGGATGACCTGAGATGACGGATACCCTGATTCTTGAGGAATTCTGTGAATTCTCTGGAGATGAACTGGGGGCCGTTGTCGGTGACAATTTCTTCCGGCAACCCCTCTCGTGCGAAGACGAACTTCAGGAAGTCTATCACAGATGAAGTCGTGACGTTGTGGACACTCATGACCTCTGGCCATTTGCTGTGGTAGTCCACAAGAGTTATGAAGAAACGTTCGTTGCGCGGAGCGCGTTCGAACGGACCAACGATGTCCATTCCTAACTTCGTCCAAGGACGAGATGGAAAGTCGACTGGCTGTAAGGGTGCTCGGTAAGTCTTCGCAGGTTTGTCCGTAGACTGACAGATGGTGCAATGTTGGACATATTGCTTGATGTGGAGAGATACTTGAGGCCACCAGTAGAGTTCTTTGATGAGGCCTGTGGTCCTCGTGATCCCTTGATGCGTTTCGTGCGCTATCTCGATGACCTGGTCACGCAGACTGGTCGGCACGACGATCTTTTCGGCGTTGAACAGCAGTCTGTCCACTTGTGACAGCTGTTCTCGGACTGCAAAGTAGGGCTTGAACCCTGGAGGCAGCTTGTCTTCAGCTGGCCACGTTGAAGAGATGTACTCCATGACCTTCGGTAAAATGGGGTCACGGGCTGTTGCATCTTGGAAGTCGCGCTGGTTCAGCGAGGCGCAGACGATGGAAACCACTTCCTCAGGAAACTTGGTGCCGTTTTCGGTGTCCTTGACAGGCAGACGGGACAGTGCGTCTGCGACGGTGTTGTCAGCACCCTTGCGATACTCCATCAGGAAGTTGTAGTTGAATAAACGGGCTGTCCAACGGCTGATGCGTAGCGGTCGGACTCCGGTGCCCTGCGTAGACATGAGGGTGACGAGCGCACGATGGTCGGTGCGGATGGTGAACTGTCGTCCCCAAAGATAGGTATGCCACTTCTCGCATGACCACAGGATCGCCAGGGCCTCCTTTTCTCCAACGGAGTATCTTCGCTCTGTGTCCGTCAAGGAACGGCTTGCAAAGGCCACGGTCTTGAGCTTCTGCCCGTGCTGTTGTTGCAGAACTGCTCCGAGGCCGTAGTTCGAAGCATCGGTCGACACGATGACCGGTAACGTCGGGTCGAACATCGTTAAGATGGGTGCTTTCTGGAGAGCAGTCTTGACTTCCTGGAAGGCGCTCTCGACGTCAGGAGTCCAAGAAAAGAGTTGCCTTTGCGCAACAAACGACGCATTGGTTCGACCACTGTCGCGCAGTGTGGAATGAATTTGCTGTAATATTCCACTAACCCGAGGAATGCCTTGAGTTGCGTTGGATCGGACGGCGTAGGAAAGTTCAAAACGGCTTCTATCTTGGACGGAAGGGGCGCTACGCCTTCCGCGGATAGACTATGGCCGAGAAAAGACAAAGTTGGAACGCGGAAAACCGCCTTTCGGTTCAGCTTCATGCCAGCGGACTTGATCCGTCGGAGGACTTCACGCAGGTGCGCGTCGTGTTCTTGCGGTGACGATCCGTAGACGATCACGTCGTCTAAGTAGAACTGTACGCCGGGGCAGTCCTTGAGGATCTTCGACATTACTTGCTGGAACGCGGCTGGCGCGGAGGCCAGGCCGAAGCAGACACGCTTGAAGCGGAATAAACCCTCATGCGTAATGAACGCTGTGAGGTCTCGACTCTTGGGGTCGAGTCGTACTTGATGGTAGGCCGACGCGAGGTCGAGCTTGGAAAAGCAAGATGCTCCTCTGAGCGAGTTAAGGAGCTCGTCGATATGCGGTAGTGGGAACGAATCGATCACGACCGCGCGGTTGGGAGCCCGTAGATCAACGCACATGCGGATACCGCCGTCTCTCTTCTTTACGACCACGATCGGCGAGACCCACTCGGAGGCGCTGATGCGCTCGATCACGCCCTGACGTTCGAGTTTTTGGATCTCGGCCGTTACGGACTCGCGCAGCGTGAACGGTAAACGACGGAGCTTCGCCTGTACGGGCGGAACATGATGACGGACCGTGACGGTATGTGTCTGGTTTACGACCAGACCCAACTCTGACGAAAAAAGTTCTTCAAACTCCTCAAAACCGGGAGGAAGCTTGGAACAATCGCTCACCGACGATGGAGAGCGGCTACTGGAAGAGGTCGACGGACCTTGGGCTGTAGGGACAGCCGACGACGAAGTGCCAAAGGCACCAGGAAAGTGGGTGGACGGACGTGCAGTCCGCCGTGGACGATGGCTGCGGGACCTCAGCCTCGGTTAAATGTCCCGGGACGGCTGCTCCGGGAGCAGCGGCGTCGACGTGAAAACATTTTAGCGGTACGCCGGACAAGATCATTTTGAGGTCATGCACCGCGTCAACTCCAAGTAGGGAACGTCCGTTGCGTACAACGTAGAAGAGGATCGTCGCAAAGCGACCTTTGAAGACGACGTTCGCGTGGAAGCATCCCAGAACGGGAATGGAACCCTTTAGGTAGTGCACCAAAGTGCGCGGCGGCTTCGATAACTTGATGCGGCCGCTCCGATTAATGCGGTTGAAAGTCGCATCTGACAGAATTGAAACTTCAGCGCCGGTGTCGATGAGTATGGAAAGAGGGAAACCGTTCACCTCTACATCGGCCGTGAAGCTCCGGCGCTGGGGACCGGGTCGTTGCTCCTGACGACCACCGGGTGACCCCACCGTGAAGACGCTGGGCCGCAACTCGTCGTCGTCATCATCCGAGAACGTGCCAACTCCTTGCACGGGGGTGCCTCTCGGACCAGGCTCCGCCTGACGACGCTCGTAGTAGCCGCGGGCAGAGGCCCGCCGCCCAGCAGGAAGGGCCAGTTGACGTTGATCCCGGTCGCCCCTCGGACGGCTACGACACACATTTGCAAAGTGTCCCACACGGCCACACGAAAAGCACGTGGCTCCCGATGCTGGACACTCATCCCTCGGGTGGCTTCGTCTACCACAGAAAAAACAACCGTCCTCGCGAACGAGAGAACGCGCGCCAGGGGAGGCATCACGGATGCGCGCACCGAAGAACGGTCGGGAGGGAGCTCGCGGCTGCCGGCGGTCTCGATGCGGCGGGGAAGGAGGAAAGGACCGCTCGCGTCCCGACGAAGGAGGGAGGCTCGCGCCTCGAAGGAGAAGAGTGAGAGGGCTCTCGTGTCGACGGAGAAGGGGGAGGAGGAGGCTCACGCCTCGGAGGGGAATGCCCTCGGCGGGGTGGCTGCCCGCCATGATGACCATCCTGGTCGCGACCGCGTCCATCTTGAACCCGATCGACCACGTGCGGCGTGTTCGGACTCGCGTCTAACGACAAGCGTCGGAAGAGATCGCAATCACGAGACGTCCGCTCGAACTGCTGCGCTAACTGGACAGCACGCTCGAGGCTAGGTGCGTTAGCTCCGCCGGACTCTCTGATTAAACGATCTTGGACTTCCGTGTTACGGATTCCCGAAATGAACATTTCCGCGACGCGGCTCTCCAAGGACTCTCCGTAGTCGCAAAACGAGGCTAGGCGTCTGAGCGCCCCAAGATACTCGAGGACCGTCTCCCCTGGGCCTTGTACCCTTGTTACAAACTTTCTACGCTCGACTACGACGTTTTGAGCGGAAGCGAAGTGGGTGTCCAAAGCGGACAACAAACCCTGAAACTCATCTTGGTCCGCGTTAACGGCTGGACCGGCGAGGTTGAACGCATCTACGACGCGATTCCCTTCTTCTCCCAAGAAGGACAACAAAATTGCCCTCTTCCGCTTCGGCGGAAAATCTTCGGCGTCGGTCGCCTCTAGGTAGTTCAGGAAGCCACGCTTCCAAGTTAGCCACGGCGCTACTGGCTCACCGGGCGTAGGGAGGAAATCGGCGGGAACGCGACCCTGCGCAGCCGCCATCTTGGATACAGCGGACAAAGGCGCCGATCTTTGTTAAGAAAAAAATACACGTCCAGTCCGTCGGACGGGGAGTACGGTTCGGGAGAAAAAAAAACTCTGCGGTGGGTCGCCGTTATACAAAATAAAGAACTCTCGCCGAGGGACTCAAAGCAGCACCGGCTGCGACAGCGGTGGGTTACGAAATGCGAAAAAAATAATCCCATGCTCGTTCGCCAAAAATGTAGTAATTAAAAAAAGTCGGTCACCCGTGAAAATAAAAGAAGCGCAGGGCCTACGTGGGCCTGCGGAAAAGGACGAGGTCTCACATGACGAAGTGGTGAGGCGAGGACCGGCGGAGCCCAAGGGCGGGAACGCCCGGCAGAGAAGACACGTCAGTCCAGGTCAAGGTTCAAACACGTACTCCGTTTATTCACAGGCAAAGAGGCCGGGGGTCAAAGGCCCCGGGGGACCCGCCTGGAAGCACGGGCCCAATGGGTGAATAGTAGTGCCACCTGGCTATGGGGATTGCTGTGTGGCAGTTCGTGGCGCCACCTAGTTAGTGTGGTAATCCTAAATGAAAAAATTGAAATACTACAAAAAGCTGCGGGCGTTTTCAACAAAATTACGTCGTTTTAATTGAACAATGAACTCTGAATTGTTGTCCTAAATCTGCCGTTTTTATGCTTCGTGTTGTTGGACTGCGTTTGCACAGCGACGTGTTGCGCTCATAGTGCGGTGTGAATAAATTTGGCCAAGATTTCGTACCTGCCCACACATGCATGGACTGAGACCATTTTTTACGTAGTGAACATAGTGCTTTTTTTATTTTGTGTGTCTAGTCGCGGACGTTAGGTGCACCCGGTGCGAATCTCGACGGCCTTTGGAGCGATATGACGAGAACGTAACTGGACACGTTTGTCGCTACGCGAACGCCCGATTGCCTCCAGCCAAATGGCATTCCTTTCGGGGCGACATGGCTGCTGGAAGGCTCGCTGTCGGGATCACTCACCTGACATCTCCGAAAAGTCGGCATTTGCACGCGCCAGCAAGCAAAAAGAAAAAAAAGCACGCTAAGCAAACAAAAAGGAAAACGAAAGAACCGCGCTCTGAAAGCCAAAACCCCGCGTCGCTTCCTATCACTAATACCTGCGACAGCTGCTAAACACACACTACATCACTTCAAGAAGTCTCACTCAAGCACCTTGGTCAGCACGAAACACTGATCACTTCGGCGAAACGATTAGTCGAGGCAGGCGAGACGGGCGGGAGCAGAGACTTCGGCGGCCATGAAAGAATGGCGAAGCTTTTGTTTGTTTTGGTATGAATCGAAACGGAAGTGCCCGTCTTGTAAACCTTTTGTAAAGAATAATAACTCTCATCACATGGGTTATTCTTTAATCGTAAAAATATGCCGCTCAAAAGGAAATTGCAACATATAACAAAGGTTTAACAACCAAGATCTAAGCTGTCAATCAAACTCTTAGCCAATGAGAACCTATTGCGATTGACGTCACATAATCACAACTTCGTGGCGCGCGATTTAAAACGGACGAAATTGCCGCAAACTAAAATCAGTCTCACGCAATAAATATTGCTGTAAAATTTTTTTTCTCGCGGAAAAATTGTTTTTTGACATGCTTATCCCAATTAGGCTATTTAAAAAAAAACGTTTTTTTCTTTGCAGTTATTCTTTAATGCATCACTGAAATAAACGCGAAAGAAAACATCGATTCAAGAGATTTTAGCGCTTATTGCGGACAATTAGGCTCGAAATAAACATTTGAAAGAAACATTTCCCGTCAGATGCTCACCGATATATTGCTAAGCTCAATGCCCTGTCTACTAAGCTGGTTAAGGGTAGTCGGCAAAGTATATTTTAAACTTTGGTGGCCGTAGTTTGTCCTAAAAAAGGGTACTTCCCAAGGTTCTTTAATTCGTGTTGGGTATCTATAAATTTTGTCTGTTAGCTTCGCTAGGTTTTTAAGGGAATATTGGGATAAACTTGTTTCTATTTTATACCTTGCACATAAACGATATTTATATAAATCAAAAATTTTCATCACACCAATTTTACTAAAAAGATCGTCGGTTGGATGTTCTAGTGGCACATTAGAGATACTTCTTAATATCTTTTTTGTAACATAAAGATTTTGTGGAGGTTGGTATAGGTAGTAGTGCCCCATATGAGTTGACCATAATTTAAATGTGAAAAAAATAATGAATTATATAATATTAACTTTGTTCTAAGTGGTAAAATGTGTTTATGGCGATATAAAATACCGACGATGCTAGATAATTTTGATATGATATGATTAATATGGTCGTCCCATGACAAGTGTTCTTGAAAAATAACGCCCAAAGTTTTAAACGCGGGAACAATTTCTATTTGAAAAGAATTTATAAAAATATCCTTGGTAATATTAATATGTTTATTCTTAGGTCGGAATATAACTGCCTTTGTCTTAACGGCGTTTATTTTTAATGCATTATGTCTACTCCATCTATTAAGCTTTTCTAGTGTTTCGTTCGTGTTATCAATAAGCTCCGACGCATCATCACCATCAAACAATAAGCTTGCATCATCTGCATAAATAAAAAAATGAGTTGAGTGACTAATATTTACGATATCATTTATATATATATTGAATAAGAATGGCCCGAGAATGCTTCCCTGGGGAACCCCTGATTCAATCGGTTTTATTTCAGATGAGTGGCCGTTTATATGAACATACTGTCTGCGGGAAGATAAATATGAACGTAAAAGTTTTGATACATGACCACGAAATCCATACATATCTAACTTCTTTAGTAGCAAATTATGATCTAGGTAGTCGAACGCTTTAGTAAAGTCTACAAATAAGCCAAGAGTGAGTTTCTTTTTTTCAAAATTTCTAAGTATATGTTCTTTTTGCGCAAGGAGAGCCAGTTCTGTGGATCGATGTTTTCGAAAACCAAACTGCGACGAGCTAATTAAGTCATGATTATCAGCAAATGTTGTCATTCGAAGTAGTATTACTTTTTCTAAACCCTTAGAGAAAACAGAAAGAATTGAAACAGGTCGATAATTGCCCAGTTCGTTTTTATTTCCTTTTTTATATAAAACTGTTACCTTCGCTAGTTGCATTTGACAAGGAAACACACCGTTTATGAAACAGAGATTGAATATGTGTGCTAAGGGAAGAGAAATAAGATCAATTACGTATTTAACTGGTTTGATCTGCAATCCATCCGAGTCGCAACTTTGGCTATTCTTTAGTACATTAAAGACAGATATTACCTCTGAAGCCGTAACAGGCATAAGAAACATGGATTGATTATTTCGAGCATTGATATATTTGCAAGCATCTGACTCTGGACGTTCTTTAACTAGACTTACATAATAGTCATTAAACGCATTTGATAATGCTTGTCCTGACAGCTCTTGACCATTTTGGCTGATCTTTAAAACTTGTTTCGTGGCGCACGAACGACCCAATACAGAGTTTAGTTTTTTCCACACAACGTCGACTCTGTTATTACAAGAAAGAAAAAAGTCACAAAAATAATTTTTTTTAGCATTTTGGAGTTCTTTGTTTAATTGGTTTCGATAACGTTTAAATACTGTTAGTTGTTCGATTGATTTTGTTTTTACAAATTTTTGATATAACGCATTTTTAGTACGAATTTTTGTGAGCAATTGTTTTGTAATCCATGGTTTACGACTTTTTCTATGAGTGCTTAATTTTTTATACGGAAAGCAGCTTTCATATAGTTTTTTTTAATTTGTTCAAGAACAAATCATATGCTTTATCTGCGTTCGTTTCATGAAGGACATCGTCCCAATCCAGACAAGATAGTTTCTGTCTAAATTCGTTCATGTTATCAGGCGTTATATTCTGAAACTGTATAGCTAACTGATCATTATATTTTATGTTTATAGTTTGATTTTTTTATACACAAAAATATACCCAAGTGATCGCTTATATCAGCTATCACTACGCCAGATTTGATATATGATGTATCGTAGCTTGTAATAAATAAATCTAATAATGTCGATGATTCGGTTGTAATTCTTGTAGCAGTATTTATCATATTTTCACATCCGTTTGATTTAATTAACGCATCAAATTGTAATTTACCTGTCGTATCAAGTAGCATATTGACATTAAAATCGCCTCCCAATATTACGTTGTATTTATTTTCATTCGCGAACTCGAGAAAAGACTCTAAGTAAGCAAAAAAGGAAGACAAGTTCCCACTTGGCGGGCGATAACAGACAGCTATAATGCTCTCTCCTATCAGTAAAGACAGCATCTCGTAGTCTTTGTGAACGCAGCAATAATCAGATAGCATCCCGATAACCCGAGTCTGTGGTAAAAGAGAGAAAACCTAGGTCCTAGAAGAAAAAAAAGAAAAAAGATCGTGACGTTATTAGGCTTAGGTGGACATCGGTTCCATTCCGGTATGGGCAGCATTGCCTTTTGTGACTTGTACGCGTGGGTAATCCTCCCCCACTGAGTACAAATAAAGTATTAGTATCCTTTTGATTCAGGTAACGTCATGCTCGCAAACTTTCGCATTATGTCGCCATCACTAGCGTCTCAGCGATACTCAGCTTTCTACGATGCGTAGTTTATTTACGCGGATCGAAAAACACGCTTCTCTCTTCTCAAAACACCCTCAGTTTCGAACACGTATGTCACGCAGACCACGCAGACTGCTGCCAAATGCGACGTTCATGAAGCTCACAAAAATCACCAAAACACTAACCAGCGGCCGGATTCTCAAAGCGAACTTACGACGAAAAAAGTGCGTACGACATATTTGAGAGAAAATCCGTATTCTCGAAACGAAATTGTCGTAACTTTTGCGCAGGTTAAACGACAAAATCCTACGACAGCTCCGAAGCTGTCTTACGCACGTTTTACGATCAAATCTACATGGCCGACAGCATCGCTCAGTTACTTGGTCGCGACGACCAACGGACATTTATTTTTCTACATGCTCTTCTCGCGCGTCCCGACTTCAAGCAGCAAGAAAAAAGGAAGAAGTACTTGAAACCGACCACGACGAACATCAACGCTGGATCCACAGACACCCGGGAAAAGCAACAAAGGCAACGATGCCACCGACCAAGCGAGCTCGGAAGAATAGGCCTAGCAGGCACTCCGACCGCTCCGACCTGTTCCGGCGCAGCCTTGCTCCGACGGTCCTTGGCCAAGACCGTCTGCCCACGACCGGCTGGCTTGCTGAATGGAATATGCCCACGCGACCCTTGTGGACCCTTCCCGTATGAATAGTTTGATCGGTGAACTAAATTTCAGGGGTCAATCTTCCCCTCGTCATCTCGATCTCCTTGTTTTCCGAGGCAGCGGTGACGAACGCTGTCGTCGAAAAGGGACTCTCATTGATTCTGTCTTCTTGTTTTGTGTGATATAGAGATCAATAAACGCCGTATGGATTACCTTCGCAACACGGTATGTACACTTTGTTATTAGTATGCCATTTTTATTCTGACACGGCGCTACGTCACTGTCGAGCTATAACAGTTCGTGGTAGCTACGCGATGACGGTCCAACCTTTCTTTGCCGAGTGTCATGTCAGAATCGAGTTGCAATCGTAAAAGATCGGTCCCGAAGCGCTTGCCAAGACGCGGTCTAACAAAGCGAATTCAGCACTTCGATCGAACGCTCGCGTCCGCTCCGAGTGTGAACAGGTATTCGCGGGGCTCTTGCTGACACACCCGTAGTTGAAACGTATCTTTTTTAACGTCGGCTCGCTCCTGCATTTCCGAGGCCGCGAAAAACGCCGCGGCGATTGGTTTCTATCTACGTCGCTTTGCAAACGACTGGCACGGCGCTTTTACCAACAATGACAGGTGTGTTGACTTCGTAGCAGTCAACGAAGCGTTTAAATCGTGTTAGCGTCGATATGTCCCTGCACGGACACGAACCCCAGTCAAGCGGTGGTGGAAAGGCCGCCTGTGTTTATGAGAAACAGCTTGAACACTAAACATTTACACACAGACAGGACAGGACATACACCGAGCTGACTATCAACGAGTAGTTAGCCTGTGTTTGTTATTAAAAATCCCCGTGCTCCGAACTATGCCGAGCTCTCCGATTGGTTGTTCGTGTTGCCGAAGACGCCATCGCCATAGCAACAGCACCGGAAGTCGTCGTTTCTCCGTAAGAGGTCGTAACTTTCCTCCTCTCACTTAAGAACGCGTTTGTGAATACCGTTCTCGCCTCATCTTACGATGATCGTAACTTTACGAACTTCGTAGCTAAGTTGTCGTAGGTAAGAGGTTTTTTATGAATCTGGCCTCAGGACTTTTTCGCGGGTTCCTCGCTCGGTCCCGTCGGCGACGGGAAGCAGAAGCGTCGGTACAGCAGACTGATGGCGTCCACAACTACGGTCACCGCTGGCGAATGCCTCGAAGTTGTCCGCACAGAAACGAGGAATGTGGAGGAGGTCCTCGGTGGTCGTTTTCTTGCCTGGTGCAACGTAACCATTCGCGTCTTCGCGAACCTTGCTTCGAGAACGGGATGAAGTGGGAGCCTCGGGAAGAAAACCGGTAGACGACGGAGTTGAACTTGACGGAGCGACGCACCCGACGCCCGCGTCGCCGCGCGGGCACATCACTCCCGCGTAACAAGGAAGGAGAAAACATAGTTCGCTCGTTTTCAAACAATAATAGCTGTATCACGTCACCTACATCCTAAGATTTGACGTGGATCTCAAAATATAATATGCATGTGTCTAAAAAGATCAATATTAGTACCTTTCGGAATCTCCACGAAATTAACAATTTTTATTGGTGAATTTTATGGAGGTGGTGGGGACACAGGATGGACTCCCCAAGAGGAAATAGTGCCTGCGTATTTTCTATTGCTGCGAGTTTATTTCGGCGTCTTGCCGTCTAGAACTGTTCATTTTCATTGACTGAAGCCCAACAAACAATATGCTTTCAAAAACAAACTTCTCCAAAAAGCACTTGAGTGCCCCTTTAATGCACTCTCGCCCGTAATGCGACTATCGACCTTAGCGAGATGCTCCCGCTGACGACAGCGCCACTCGCGGCATCATCACGCAGCGGGACGGCCTTGCCTCCTCCCCTTTTAGCCATCATAGTCAGAGGGGTAAAGGTGGGTGGGGAGGAGTGGCAAATTTCGTCCGCCGACATCCGGAGTCCCGAGTGAAAGATCGCGAAAAGAGCAACGTAACACGAGAAAAAGAAAGCAATGTTGCCAGCTGAAGGACGACAGTCGCAATGGTAATCGCGAAGACTGAAAATTCTCAGCAATATAAACAGTGATAATTTAACGTTGTAAACTGAATTCTGAGCTATCATAACACTTATAAAAAGCAATATACTCAATACGCTGCATTAACTTCCCTTCTGTTGAAATCTCGGAAATCTGGTGGATGCCTGGTTTCGTATTTCTGGGGCACACCCCACCCGCGAAGCCAGTATCTGGTTTAGTTTTGCGTCGACGCGAGGCCGTGCATCTGCGCGCTACGCAAAAAGAAAGCTTCGAAAGGAACGCGAATATCTTTCCACCGGTAAGTTCGTGGATTGTTGAAGTTCATTAAACTGCACTGATGATATAATTATATTCGTGAAATCGAAGGCAGTTGGTAACCATGTGTGGGAAGCCGAAGGTCTGCCCTCATGCTCCGCCGCTAGCGGCAGCCAGAATGCATGGGAAAATGGCGGACCTTTTCCTCTAGAGTTAGTATGATCTCTATGATCATAGCGCAGGGGTCGCGGCACGCGGTGCCTCCTGCCTTCAATTTTCAAAATAGCTTTGAAACGCTGACGTCAGTTTCGGTTTGTCAGGAGAAAGCAGTTGTGAACTTGATAGTAAAGCGCGGTCCAAACCAACGCTTCTTTTTGCGGCTGTAGGTCATGAGCGTCCCGGATGTGACGTATTTCGTGACGTCGCGCCGGTTCTTTGCTCCTTCCGGGCGCGCATAAAAAAGTTGGATGATTTCAACTTCTTTCTGAACGCGCACGAAAGCGCGCTGTGACGTAGAAGGGCGCTCCTGTCTCCCGGCCAATCGGTGGAGGGCACTGCTCCGCGTTTCTTCACCGTCTGGCTGGTCTGCTGGCCGCCGCGGCAGCGCGGTTGGGAGCAGCCGCCGCAGCCGAAGCAGATTATCTTCGCAGTTGCCTGCGAGAATGGCCCGTATGGCTGCATCTATGAACTTTGCCCCTGTTTCCGACGCGAGGAAGGTGACCGAAAAGAAGGCTGCTGCGGACGCGCAGAGGCACGAAGAAGCTGCGCAGAAGGCCGCAGAAGCTGCCGTCTATGATGACCAAAGCAAGTGCTTTCAGTTGCTCGAGCTCGTCCAGAACTACCCTTGGTTGTACGGGAAGCTTCGGCGCGACGACAAAGACAACCCGAAACGGGAGAACGTCTCGAAGGAGGTCGCCCGTCTGTTGGGCATCGTGCGCTGTAAGTACCGTTTTGCAACCCCTGACATCGTGTTTTCGCATTTTGTGTTGCGCGCATGGTTTACTTGATATGTGATGGTGTTGAATTGTTTTTGTAACAATATTGCGGAAAAATTCATTCAAAAATCGACAGACGAAGACGGTAATATTTGTAATTTGTAAATACCCAAATGCTTTCTTTTTCTTCACGTTTTTGCGTTGTTTTGACGGTTGTTTCAACCAAAAATGAGAAGGAAGATAATCACTGCGTCGCCTTTATTCCTCTTTTTGTTCAGCCTACGAGAAAGTGTTGTCTCGGTTGTATGGAAAAGGCTAAACTCCATTTGTGTCCTTCAGACAAGCAATCCTATTTAATTATAACTTTCGATTGAGCCAAGCATGTTTAAAATACTTCTCGAAACGAAATGACAAATTGCAGTACCATACCATACCGCCCGAAACAAATTTTTACGATTCCTGCTTTATAGATTTCTTCCAATTGGCCCACAAAGTATACGTAGCATCGTACACATAGCAGATGTTAGCGAGATCGGTACTGAATGTCTGTACTTGATTCACTGCTAAGTTGATGGGCAGTGAAAGCTATGTACTCTCCGTCTCTAGATCAGTCAGTCACCTGCCCCTCAGTGCCTGATCCATTCTATGCCCGTGACTACCCGGAGAGTATGACCACGTTGTATGCATGCACCCTATTGTTGATTGTTCCTGCGAGCATGTAGCTTCTACCGCCCTGTCAGCCTAGCAGTGAACATACTATAGTCGTTTGCTTGAGAGCTGGCGAGTCATTTTTAAGTGTGGGACTAAATTTGTTGTGCAAGTGCTTTGGACGTGCGTTTTGTGTGTGCTGTTCGTTGCCCACGAAGCATTACAATTGCCTATGGCATTTTTGTCGTCTTTTTCACATTTCTGCATTAGTATATCATGTCTGTCTGGCTTGTCCCACACTAGAATCAACATATTTCTCTCCAGACGACATCTGAAAGACAAAGTGGAATTACCTGAGGGACAAATACGCCAAGGAGGCGGGCAAGGTGGCAGGAACAGAGCGCAGCGGCTGTGTAACCTCGGACATCTACAAGCCAAAGTGGATCTACTTTGGCAGCTTGCGCTTCCTGACTGGCACCTCCACTGTTTCACGAAAGTACACTTTTCATATTTCTCATTCGTATGCAACTACACGGTCCTTTTTGTCAATTATGCACGTCTGAGGCTACAGGAACATCAGAAAGCCAGTCCAGCACTCAAACTGGAGGTAAGATAGCATGCAGTGTATTGCGATGCCTCCTCATCATTATGTTAGTGGGCTTATAGTCACGTTTCCAGGTGTCTTTCACAAGTGCTGTCATATGCGATGAAACTTGAACTCTTCTGGTGAATTATAGGAGTGACTCCATCATGCAGCCAGTCACCTGGATGCACCGCAGGTACAACCAAGCCAACTGATGACCAAGATCCCGTGGTGATTATTTGCCCACCTTGACTTTCTTGTCGGTCTTTCAGACTAATGAGCATAGGCTGTAGCTTACAAAAGCTATTTCTTTTTGTTTTCTTGTGTTCCTCTATACAGGGCGTTACAGCTGTCAACAGCACCACCTTCTTCCCCCCCTCTCCCCCAATTGCTGCTTTTTTGGATAACCCTTATCTCTTAAATACTGAGCGCACTGGCTAACCACCTAAATGAGGGGTCAGCCCCTGGCACAGTGTGCATGTGGAGTCGCTGGGCCGAACAGAAGACTTTTTAGTTCGTGTTTTTTGTAGAAGGAAAGCCATCATAGCGTTCCGATTTTGGTTCGGTCTGATATTACTGGTCGATGTCTTACTTCGAACTCGAACCTTGGAATCTCGCAGATGGAAAAGCTTTAGAGCTTTATCTTAACTATTCCGACAATCACAGTGCAGTATACTTCATTTCAGCATAACTTTGAAAATGGTAAGAGCTGCATCCCTCGTGAGGCAATAAGAGCAACAGAGCAAGGTATGTGACAGCCCTCCACAAGATGATTGCAACCTCGGACAGTATGCTGTCGCATGCCTCGCTCTGACAGTCATTGGCTGGCCGGGCCATTGATTTAACTGTTTAGCAAAGTTATGTTGAAACGGATTGTGAAGAGTCTAATCACTTAATTTTCTTGTTGCAAAGACACCGGTAACAAAAATTCTTCAAACTTGGAGTATTGCATTATTTGAGGGAGGAGGATTCAAACAACATCTGTATCTTTCAGAAATAAGATCAGACAGACTTCTGGCAAGTTCAAGATATTTATCCAGTGGGGCTTGCTCATCTTTAAGTGGATTATGAGTTGGAGGACTTGTTCGCAGTGTTTTTTGATGATGAGTAAGAGGACTCGTTCAGTTAATTTTCACATTGGCTTCCTATGTTGGGGTTTTCAAATCTAAGGAGTACACTGATGCTCGCTGTGTAAACGAATGTTTTCGAGGATGAAGCACACATAGTCACACATGCTTTTGCAAATGACAATGACGGATAAAGAGCTCTACACCTCTGCGTGACTTTTAATCAGTGCATTAAACTTGCATGCTTGCATCGTGGCGAGCAATATTGAAAGAAAATGTGTGTTGAGAAGGGGCTCAAGTGTTCTGTAGGCTAAGTTTCAGAAATCAGCGCAGTGCTAAAGCATTTAGGCTTAAATAGCCTTTTCTTCATAATTGCAGATACTTTTAAGCGTGTGTCAGCATACTCCCACAGACACACACACACACACACACCTGTTTCCCGTCTGGCCCAACCCCACATTCACTTTGCGTCTCCTCGGCCAGCTGCTTCAAAGGGTTGCTGAGCCCTGATCTAGACTGCTTAGCTAATATTGACAGGGGCAAATGCATTTCCAGGGCTCAACATCACCCTTCGAGGTCTCGGCTGCTTTCTTGGCTGCACAGCGTGGAGCAGAGAGTGCGCATCCACCAAGGCCAACCCCTGCGGATGTGGAGGAAGTGACCGAGCCCCTACTGCACCCCGACATGTGCCTCGGCCTGCTGGTGTTCGGCCAGTAAAGCGAAAGAGGTCCGTGGATGGTGGAAACACACCAGTGGAGCAGGTCCTGAGAGCAGCCGCTGCTAACCTGAGGTTTTCAGACTGCCCTCCAGATCTGTGCTATTCAGAGATTCGTGTGCTGCGGCGCGATATGGATCTTCATTGATCACAGCTGTATTGGGGCTGAGTGTTTGCCTTAAAATGCATGCGCTCATGTTCCCTGACAATGTCTAGGCACTTCAGTTGCAGCCGTTTCTTGGTAGCAGCATGGGTTTAGTCAGCTTGGGTTACTCTTGCCGAGTAACCGAGTAAGAGAACTGAGCACTCTCTCGACTGCTCAGTTCCGTATTGTGTGTCTAATGCTTGCTTTTCTTTGTTTCTTTTTGTGTGTATTTTGCAGCATTTTGGTGTTCAAGTTGCTGCCAAGGTGCTGGGTAGACCGGGAAGCCAAGGGCCGCAGACTACTGCTGAACCGCCTGCTGGCGAGAGACGTGCGGCAGATGGCTGACGTCGTCCTCATCAACCCGCATGTAAGTTGTGCATTTTATCCGAAATCCAGTAGAATTGGGCAGGATCCACTCGTCTTTTTGTGGTGTCTGCAGTCTAAATAGATATTATTCTTGTTATGAAGTGTCATGTCTTGTGGCACATCGATGGGCCTATTTAAAAGGATTGAGTTCCACACAAGAAAGTGGATGCAAGTATGTGCAAGGGTGTGAGCTCCTTTTACAGGAAGCATTCCAAATGCCACAAATTCCGAATTATCGCAATGCTGAAATTATTCTATGTTAGACGTACCCCAACTGGGGTACGCCTGATATAGGAATGCAGAGACAAAAAGTCACAATGCCGAAACGCGGGGAACCGTTGTGTCTCGATTTATGACATAACATATCTGCGAACGATAAAAAGAAAATCTGGAACAGTGCCACAGATTACTCCTAATCAGGGCACGACCAACACGGCGGCGTGATTTTCCAAAGTGGTAGTTGTCCTCCCACCATCGCAGCAGGTAGGAAGCTTCTTGCGGGAAGAGTAGTTTCAAGGACGCATAGGCATCTCATACTTCTTTGGTGGGCAAGAACGAAAGGGCTGCAAGCTGCGTCACCTTGATGGCGAAGCCATCTACATAATTTTTGTAAAGCACTACCAGTTCTAGGTGCTGCACTCCTCCATACTGATTGGCACAAATGGAACAGGAACTGTGCACATCTGACAACGGGGGCAACGACCGAATACAGTTTGATTGCTGCCAATTCGAAATCTGTACTCATGGTTTTCAGATTTAGTGCAAGTCCAAGATCTGCAGCGAAGTTCAGTACTTCTTCGAAGAGCGCCTCGCACGCCATCTGGGTTCGTCGAGTCACGAGGCAGTAAACAAATGGGAACACATGGCCATAAAGATTACCGTGAATTTTTTTAACTGTCTGAAGAGCAGCAACAAAGTCTTAAATGTTCCATCCATGAGCCACATCGGAGTGTCATTCAATTTCCTCAAGTTTCTGTCGGTGAAAAAAATGAACAAGAGTTGAGCTCCGCCTGCGCTAGTCGCCCCGCAGAAACTCCCAACCATCTAAAGTTGTTCTTAACTCGCCCTCGATTATGAGCACATAAACAGTGTACGGCTTGTGTGGGCAGTCCGCTTTCCTGTTCGTATGCAATGACGCATACATACCAAGCTTGCGATGTAAAAGAAATGTGGCAACAGTCAGTATTGTTCGCTTCTAAATGGTAGCCTCTTTCCAGGCTACCGGAGAGGAGTGATGTCTCCTATTGCCCTGCCGACCTAATGGTATAGCAAAAATGCTATATCATTATGGCAAGTCCTAATGGGATACGTAGTGGAGACAGTTTGTCGAAGAAGCCATCTAGTCGCCTCCTTTATGGCACTAACATGCATGTGGTAAAACAGTGACACCGGAGGGTGTATACGGCAGTTTTCCTATTGCAGCTTTCGGCGCCATAGTAGTAGAGGTGCCGTGAAGGCAGTGTTCAAAAGCAGCCAACTTTTTGTTTCGAACCCAGGCAGAGTTAATAAATTACAAACTTTGCAAATTCGAACCTCAGCAAGCTTTGCAAATTTTTATACCCTTTAAGCTCGAACTTTGGGAGGTTCACAGCATCCCTACATGGGAGTGCTCTTTATGTTTTGCGAGTGGCCAATTCCTGGCCCGTAGTTTTTCGGGTACCCCAGCTGTTCACGATACTAGTAGGGAATTAGCTGTTGTATGTTTGTTCTGTTTCAGATAGGATTATACATACTTGATTGAAAAGGGTATTTACACCTTACCAACTTTGCATATTTCTAATGGGATAATTGTTAATGTTTGTTTCATGCAGCCCTTCTTCCTGAATCGAGAAAAGGCCCCAAAGAGGGAATACTTCGCGGCAGATGGGTATCACGTCCACCGTATCCTTGGGGTCCGCAAGATGAGCAAGCTCGTCAAGCTCCAGGTCAGGAAGAAGCTCGGAGCACAGTGGATTGGTGTCAGACACTGCCTGGAGCTACCACAGATCCACTCGTGCAGCCACTGCACACTCGTGCAGCCACTGCAGGACAAGAGGCCACAAGTTGTGGTTGTGCCTGAACTTCATCCGCCACCAATAACCATGGTAAGCTGTGCCAAACTGCATTTAGCTAAAAAAACAACACAGGGTCTCTTTTGTTATCCCCAAGACGACTTGAAGGCGAAAACCCAAGCGCCGATGCATTAAAGACAGACACATGATTTACGGATGCGGCGGTACTTCAAGTGTACACCAAGTAAACAATCTAATCTCGAAGACTGCATAAACATTGTGGCTCTCTGAAATCCGAAATACACTATGGGCAATCTTTATTAAGGCGAAAACCTTATATGTCTCATCGTTCAGTCCTTGAAAAAAAAAAAAAACACGTCGACAATACGAAAGGTACCAAAACGTTTACGTGACATCTGCAAATATTAATATTCCTCCAAAAAGACTTTTAGCCCACGTCCCTTGGGTGGCGTCGAACCAGCAACCTTTCGTTCAGTAGTTCAATGCAGTACCCCTCCGCCCGTGGCGGTACGTAAACTTTTTTGTACCTTTCGTATCGTCGACGTTTTTTTTTTCTCAAGGACTGAAAGATGAGACATATAAGATTTTTGCCTTAATAAAGATTGCACATATGTAGTGTATTTCGGAATTCAGGGAGCCACAACGTTTATGCAGTCTTCGAGATTGGATTGTTTACTTGGTGTACACCATGCTAGGCCACTTGTGGTTTCTTTTGTATGCTTGTCTAAACAAATGATTTGATGCAGTAATGAAACCGTAGTCAGCACCATGAATTTATTGAGTGCTTTAGTAATGACAAAGTGTGCCTACTGGTTAAAGAAAGATTATGTGTTTTCAGACAAATTCGAAAAAAATCCAAAAATGACTAGCCGGTAAAGATCCGTCAGACCGTATTTCTTCAATGAACTCCGATTGTGAAGGTTATACATGGCCAAAAAATAAAACCACGGGGTGGCATTTTTTTCGCAAGACTACTCAATACAGGCTTTGACTTTCCAAGAAAAGATCTCGCTTCCCTTTTAAAATATTGACCAGTTAAAGAAAAGGGGAATTATTTTGCTAATTTCTGCTAAGGACAAATCATGGATCTATTTCTTGGACAGTTAAAAAGCTACTACTAAAAACTACTAAACTCTGAAAACATGAAACCCTACTTATAAAGGAACACATTTGCTTTTGAGTGATATCCCACACCCTCTCTTCTCTTCCTGCAGCCAGCAAGCCATCGACTGCCCGCCAACGACGCAATTCTTGCGGTGCCGGACCTGCCCGATAGAGTGACTGGGGAAGGTTTGTAACAATATTAGCATAGAGGATGTGATACACAAAGACTGCTGGACAGTACACGGCAGCCCCATTGCTGCACATTGTTCTGCAAGCCTCGTGTCGCACGTCCTCTATGATGGTAATGTTACTTATCATTCATAGTCAACCACTCTGACAGCACTGGCAAAACCTTCTCAAACAGCCTTTTTAAAGGCCAACCATATCCGTTTTCGAGATGCCCACTCGTGGAAGCTGCCTCCCGTGTCTTGGAAACTTTATAGTTGAAACCATTAAAGAAAAGTGTCCAAATTACCTGGAATATGCCAAGATCTACATAACATCACTTTTACTGTGCACTCACTTTGCAGAACAATCTGCATAGTGGTGGAACCACAGAAATTATAACATCTTTTATGTGGGGATGCTACAAACTTTTTAGGAGCCTTTAAGTTAAGACACAAAGCACAGAAGTTAGAGAGGTACAAAGTTTAACATTTATTACGTTGAAAGCGCAATGTTTCAGCCCAATATGCCATTGAAATATAAAATGTGCCTACAATTTAAACATAGAAACACACTTCACTCATTTTAATCACGCGTCAACCTATTTTATACCGAATAGAACAGCATGTCGGCTGCCCCGGGACAAGTTTGTGTGCAGTCTGCAGTCTTTCTAGCCTCCAAGAAATGCTGGCACTTCCATCATTACATGCACCGAAAAGTCAAGGGAAAGTAAACAAACGAGAAAGTAACTGTATGGAAAGGTCTTTATTCCGTGCTGGTCTTGGGGGGAAGAGGGAGGTGGGGGGGGCACAAAGTTTTCTTTTGCAAGCGGGGATCACAATGACGTCGCGGCAAGACTTGTAGCAGAACCTGCATGCCTGTTCGTTTGTGGGTGCAAGCATCAAGTCTACCAAAATGGAGTTCCAGTTCATTTGTTGTGCGGCAAACATTTCTCGCACTGCTAACTTTTAGTCAAGGCAACAAATTCTTGGCCACAGTGTGTACACCCATGATGCTCGATAAAGATGGATCTCCATTGTGATAAACAACTCCTATCCACCAAGCAGGAGACACGTTCTCTAGCAGTCAGGCTCTGCCGAGAGCCCCAGGCCCGTACCTGCAAAATACACACAAAAAGAAACAAAGAAAAGCAAGCATTAGACACACAATACAGAACTGAGCAGTCGACGAAGTGCTCAGTTCTCTTACTCGGCAAGAGTAACCCAAGCTGACTAAACCCATGCTGCTACCAAGAAACGGCTGCAACTGAAGTGCCTAGACATTGTCAGGGAACATGAGCGCATGCATTTTAAGGCAAACACTCAGGCCCGATACAGCTGTGATCAAGTAAGATCCGTGTCGCGCTGCACCACACGAATCTCCGAACAGCACAGTGCCTCGGCGAGATAAGGAATGAGCACAAAGAAAAAAAACTGATCTGAAACTGTCGACACGACGCTCACAACGAAGCTCGCAATGTCTTTGCACACGTGCAGAACAAACATCACACCTAACTTACCTGCAAGCACCCTCAGACCCACAACCAAGACATGCGGTTAGAAAAGCAAGCATGCCATGTGGCTCAAGACAGCTGTGAGCGAGGAACACCCCTAAAGCTTTCAGCAACGAGCCAAACCAAGAAGCACAGTGCCCCGGCCAGCTGGTGTTATGCAGTGAAAAGAGAACATCTTGGGCAGCAAGCAACAGATGCATACAGTGCATGCAAGAAAGTTATCATGCAGTGAAAGCAGGTTGAATGTCTGACAATCGAAACATGCACTCCAAGCAAACGCCTGTTAGTAAGAAAGGAGGGTACAGAATAGCTAGCACAACGTGGACCTCCTCAAACTGTGTCGGGGTGGGATCCGGAACCCACACTGGTGTTGCTGCAGAGAGTATGTGCACCTCACTCGGGGTTCACATGGAACATACAACCTTGGCTGGCTTCGGAAGCCAGCCAAGGCTGTATGTTAGCCGGTCTGGCTTCGCAAGTGTTAGCTGAAGGGTATTTGACAGAGCATGTGGATATATCTCCCCGTGTACTGTAAGGACCATACGCTCCATACACAGTCTTATTGCATCTGAGGATGCTATATGCAGTTAACGGGAAAGATGGCATGCGTATGACCTATGACAAAGCTTGGCTTCTGAATAAAGATCCTTGAAATTTGTGACTTAGGTGGAATATGGAAGGACGCTTTACCGTTGCAGACCGCTTAGCCTTTCTCCTGCAGAGATAGTAGCCTCGTTTACATGAAAGCGACTTCAGCGCATCGACTCCACTCGTTCTTCGAACGAAGCCGACGCGGCAACGTTTACATGAATGCGCACCAGGCCTTACACGAAGGTGGCGCCACGCCGTGTCAAAGCTTGGAAGTTATGCAGCTCCGGCACCAGCCGCACCACGCTTTCCGATGCATCGCACGTGGAGGCCTTTCGACGCGTTCAGTGAACGTAAAGATCGTGCCCGCTGTCTTCGGTGCTGTGGAAGAAGTTACGAGACGGAAGAAACATCATAACCCAAGCGTTTAGGGCTCCAGGCCGGGCCGCCGGGTCACTCTGGACCAGAGGCGACGTGTGTGCGCACGCTTTGAGGACGCCTCCGCGCTTCGCCGCGCCAGACCTCTCCGATCGCGACGGGACCAACCGAATTCCGAGTCCGAAAGGCTCCTGCGCAGCCAGGAAAGGCACCGAGGTAGGGGCTGCTCGTTCTGCGCTACCATGCAGTGCTCTACAGTGCTCGGAGCTCTCGGTCCCGAGCTCTCGGTGTCGTTCGTGGTTGCGCCGAAGCCTTTGGGACCCCTTCGATTGCGCAAGTCGTACTTCGCAAGGCTTGGACGGGGGCCGCCCTCAATGAGCAGCTCCGCTATATTCCGCTTACCTATGATGGCAATAAAAGCTCGTGTTTGTTCTCGGGAAAAATTGCGGGCGACCATACGGGACCGGTCTCCGCGCCGCCGACGAGGTTGGCCGCCGCCATGCTCTCAGCTGTTCACTCGCTCCCGCAGCAAGCGCCTTCCCATAATCCTCCCCGTTCCAAAATGCGATGCGACCTCCGTTTACATGGGCTGAATGAATGCGCACTCGCCATCTCGATCCACCTCTGTCTAGCGACTTGAATGCGATGCGCTTTCTTTGCGCATTATGCCGTTTACATGACCGCATTGAATGCGACAACTGGATTCGATGCCACTAAGTCGCATTCATGTAAACGCGGCTAGTGTTGTCGGCGCTTGTAGTCTCCTTGGTCAGCAGTGGAGCAACGAGAGACAGGAGATGCTCAAACCTTGAAAATACACAAACACAACTGGCTACATGCACTATTGAACAGATGGGACTCAGGAAAGCATCTATACACACATGAACTGTTGACGTACAGTACTAGAAAAAAAGTGCAAAACAAAAATGACAGATTCTTACACACCGTTACATGCACTGAAAAGGCTTGCACTTGCACAAATACCATATGTTTGCAATAGCTCGATACTTGACGAATTTCTCAAAGCGACCCGTTCCATCGGGCAAAAGCTTCTGGGACCAATTCACGAAAATTCAGTCGTTTGCATTAATGTGACAAAAGTAGTGATCCCTGATTGTGATTATTCACCTGTACAAAGCATACGCAGGTATACTCGCTAGTGTAGCGAGTATACCTGCGGGGTTCAGTGCAAGCAGCCTTTAAACCTATCTGATAGTACCTATGGTAGAACACATTACTAAAGGCAAAGACAGCGCTTGTTCTTGTCTCGCACGCGATCGCGAGAGCGGGGGCAGGGGGAAGCAAAGTACCTTCGTGTAGTCAGCCAAGCGTTTAGACGTTAGTATTACAAGACTAAACCTTGTGAATTTGCCGTCTCGCGAAAGTACAGTACCTTATTTCACTAAGATGGTGCACGCTTCACGTTTATATTGATGCGGTAGTACATATGATGAAAAATATACTAAACATACCCAATAAAAGCTAGCATAACTTACCTGGTTCATGACATAGAGAAGGACTCGAAGAAGTCCCGGCCGTCGGGGTCCTGGTACATCTGTAGCACAGTGGTGGCGTACTCGCCGAGCGTCCTTCTAGACCTCAACAGCGTGCGGATGGCCCTTCGCTTCTTCTTGATACACAAGTACTGCTCACATGCAGCCGCGAAAGCAGTCAGCCGAGTCATGTTGACGGTTGCATTGCTGACGTACTACCTTACCACACAAAGGTTCATTAGCTCAGCAATCCCAGCTTCGTACGTGGGATCCACACGAAACGCCATCACGAAAGCAAAGGAATGAAGACGGCGCCGACGGCGCAACGATTCCACAGATTAATTTTCATAGGACGCTCACTCAGGACCAAAGTTGCATTTGATTGGTCGTCACTTCACCGCCAGAGTATGCTCGTGCCTGCGTGCGCGCTTTCGAATTCGCCTGAAGCTTCACCGTCCAAACCAAACCGCACGGTTCTGACTCAGAAAGCGCGCCGGAAACAGCAAAAACGTCACGAAATAAGTCACATCCGGGGCGCGCACGACCTACAGCCGCAAAAAGAAGCGTTGGTTTGGACCGCGCTTTAGTGTGACAGAGGTTGAAGTATAAAGGCAGGTATAGGAAGATTCTGGGGGTTGGGTGAGGCAACTGTGGGGCAGAGCAAAGCCAACCCAAACGGCTGGCCGAGGCCTGGCGGACGCAGCAGATATGCTTTGTTCGGCGTGAAAATTATTATTCCTCGTTCGTTTTGCATGCTTGGTTTGTGAAAAAAAAATAAGTTTCATCCTATCTCACACTTGTGAAAAATACTAGCTTCTCTAATTTCTTGTTTGTTTGGTTTTATGGTTTTTGATTTGGTGCCTTACACACGAGCATGAAGAACGCCAAGTTTGAGTAAGATATAAAATATATGATTCTTTCCTCTCCACTCTAGTGTCCAAGCTCTTTATAATTTTTTCGACAGCTGTACGTTTTGCAGACCTTTAAACACCTATTTTTTCTGGTGTTAATACATCTTTTCTTGTGCAGCCTAAATGAATGAAAGCGAGCTTTTCTTGACTTCTGAATTTTCAACTAAAGCTTATAGAGCAGGAAATGTCTGAATTGATTTTGTCGTGAGCATAAAATAAATGGAGCAACATCAACTGCTGTCATTCCTGAACGCGCACACATTGCCGAAGTACGCCGCAAGACATAAAGCGCGTGCTGGAGGCTGAATGTTCAAAAGACATGCGCCGACGTTCTCACTTTCCCAGTGATCCTACGTGCCTTTCTCGCCTTCAGCAAATCTAGGGCGGGCCAAACACCTTTCAACTCAGCACAAACTGCAGACGAACGAGACTCTGCCATTAGAATTTGTACATGCATCTGTTGTCATTTCCCACATGCTCCGTAA